>JARYGA010049574.1:0-62112 GCA_030545235.1 Helianthus tuberosus
AAATATGCAATGTGAGTCATTCTCTTTTTATCAAAATCTTTTACAAAACCCTAAATGTTTTTAAGGTTATAATTACAGGGATTAAGTCTTTGTAATCTTCAATTACTGCCGGCATGTGGGGTTTTGTATACATTACTTGTTTCTCGTCACCATTGGACAACGAGTTAGCCAATGGGTGATCTGACCATAGTCACAGATATAGTCGAGTGACAAATACCGATTTGGGGTAATTGGTTGATATAAACAATGTAATCACCCTTAATACTGTATATTATAACAATGTGTCGTTTTGTGCAACTTGAATGACTCGCCAGTATTTCCCTGCTGATAAAACCTTTTTAAAACATGTTTCAGGTGATCTGTTGTGATCAAGGAAAAAGTGTCACGTACACTACAAGCTTGAAGATGTGGCTCAATAAAAATCAAGAAACATGTTTTTATCAAAACAGGGGGTTTCCGTGAGAAATCACCCTTATTGTAAATTATGGGCGTTATCCCCAAATTATGAAATAAATAAATTGGGTATTTTCAAGTTTTAAACGATCCTGTTAATAATTCCGCTGCCAAATTAAATAAATACCACGGGGTTTTTGTCCCGCGGCTCCTGGAACGGGTAAAACCGGGCCAGGGGTCGTGACAGAAAAAGGTGGTATCAGAGCCACTGATTTAAGCCAATTAAGTATTTAGAAATACTTTATTTTTCTGATTTCCATCATGTGCTTATGTGTTTTTGTGTTATTTGACTATTTGTTAGTTTACAGTATGGGTAAGCAAAGAATTTCGGACATCTATCGTCAATTAGATAGCTCATCAAAAGATAAGGAAACTTCATTTCAATCAAATTCCTCAAGATACTCAGCAGACACTGAGGAAGGAATATTTGTTCGTAAGGCACAGTTTGAGAAACCACTTACCACTAAGAAAAGAAGTTGGATTATTAGAAAAAGTCAAGAGAAAATAAAGAAGTCACAACCAAAAGGAGTGATGGTTAATAAGGAAACTCAGGAAATAGGTAATAAACCACAATGGGAAAATGAAGTAGATGAACAATGGGCAAATCTCTATATGTTAGCCACTACAGCAGTAAATGTTAACTTTTAATTAAGTTAAACTGCCAACACCCTGACCCAGTACTAGCACCCATATCATCTATAAGCCAGAAACTTTAAAGAAACTTTGCCCATTAGATAAACAACTTAGTAAGATAGAATAAACCTTATATAAAGGCATGTTGAACATAATAAATTATGAATGCACAACCTCTAATATATATTGAATTTCAGTTGTAATTTTGTAATAAACATATATATACAAAAGTCACAATGTTTGCCATTTTTCTGTTTGAACAATGATACTTGAATGGTCATACTAAATGTTAGCCTGTGAAAATTTAACTTACAAAATTTTAACCTAGAATTTTGTGTGTTTTCTTCATATATGCTAAACAGCATGAATGAGTTGTCTGAAGCTCTTCAGAATCTCAACCTCTATTCTGTGAATGTGGAAGTTTCCAGAGATTTTACCGGTTATTTGACCAACGTGGATGAACCTATGGAATTTCAAGCCCAACCTCCGGAGAAACCCAAACCAAGAAAGAAAAGAAGATTCGTGGGCTGGAGGCTTGTGCGCAGGAAGAAACCAGCGACACGGAAAGTTATAAAGACGGGGGATCCTAAAGATAAAGGCAAGGGAATAGAGATTCGAGAAAGTTCCAGGCAAGACCAGGAAATGCCATCTTGGGAAGAGCTGGATCATAAACTGGCACTTAGTGATCTCATCGGACCTGCCAATGCAAACCTCTTTAATTACCCAGCGGAAGCACAACTTCCAGTTGATTTAGAGCCTGATATCCCAAATCCTATTATGCACTCCCAACCTCTACCAGCAGAGCTAGAAGAGTGGTGGACCACCGACTGGCAGTTTCAGAATCTCCTCAATAACCCTAATACCTTTTTCCCCCAGTTTGACCCGGTGCCTCCACTACACCCACCTATGAGCTTAGAAAACTTGGCAGAACTCCGCCACTATGGCGAGGAGCTGGTGGACGCCGGGAATAGAATCTGGGAAGTAGGGGAGAGGATATCATGGAAGTACGACGAGAGGGAACGTCGTTTCTAAGATGCCAGCTGACGGAGATGGTGTGACTGTGGTTGTGTGATTGTAGGAGTATATGTTTAATAATAATAAAAATATAACTATGTAAAATAACTTAAAAATAAAACTCTTGTAATATAACGGGTGTGTACGGAAGCATACTATAATATATAAAAAAATGGAAGTCGAAAAATCGACAATTTTGGCTAAATGTATTGATGTGATTATGTGCAATTGTTTTATTATACTTGGTTATTAATTAAGTTGGTGCTAATAACTTACATATATATTACCAGATGGAACACGCTGGTAATGAACAAGTTAACGAGGGTAACCAATCCGCACAAAACCATGAAGATCAATTTCTCAATAGGCAAGATATAGAGAATATCGTTGCCCAAGGAATAGCTAATGCTATTCCGGCAATCCTTGCTGCTGCTCGAAATCCAGTGGAGCCCCAACAAATTATTCCCAGTAAACGCACTCACGGTGACAATTTCAGTAATAGCATAAATGGAGGCAGCAACATTAATAATAACGATAACGATGATGTGATGCAGGCCCCAATTCCTAAGAAAATGAAAGCTGCAACGCCTGGTTGCACTTACAAGGAGTTTCTTGCCTGTAAACCTGTTGAATTTGCAGGCAATGAAGGGGCGACTGCTGTACTGCGTTGGTTGGAGAAAACCGAGATAGTAATTAAAATAAGTAAATGTGCTGAGGAAGATAAAGTCATGTACGCTTCACACCTTTTCAAGGAAGAAGCATTAGAATGGTGGAATACGGTATTACAAGCCAAGGGAAGTGACATGGCCTATGCCATGAGTTGGGAGGAGTTTAAGCATCTGGTGGAAAAACATTCTGCCCAGAATATGAAAAAGAGCAGATGGCGAACAAATTTCTGAGCCACCGAATGGTGAATGTTGATTGCCGAGGGTATACTTTGAAGTTTTTCGAATATGCTCGAATAGTGCCTACTTTGGCTTCGCCAGACCCGGTACTTATTTCTCGCTACATCTGTGGTTTAATTAGCGAGATCCGTGATATTGTCAAAGCTACGAGACCCCGCACGATCGATGATGCGGTGGAATTAGCCAACACTTTGACAGACGGACTGGTGCGTACGCGAGAAGAAAATAGGAAGAAGGAATTGGCTCAGAAAATTACCCAAGGATTTCGTGTGGGTAATAATAGCAATTTCAAGAAAAGAGGAACCGGGCAATCTTCCACTCCGCCGTTCTGCAGAAACTGCAAAAAGAAACATTTTGAAAAATGTAATGAACCCTGCAATTTCTGCAAAGCTATAGGACATCGTGAAGAAGATTGCAGAAATAAAACAAGGGTCTGCTATAACTGTGGAGAAGCGGGGCATTTCAAACCAGAATGCCCTAAATTGGTCAAACCAGCAGATAACAAGGCCAAACCTGCAGAAGGAACTACCAAGAAAAACGCAAGAGCCTTCCAATTGACTACACAGGAAGCTGAATTGATTCCTAACGTAATAGCTGGTACGTTCCTAGTTCACAACGTTTATGCGAGAGTATTATTTGACTCTGGTGCAAACCAAAGTTTTATAAATACTTCATTCTACCAAGTTCTTAAGCTACCCTTAATAAAACTTAGGCAAGTTTTTATAGTAGAAACGGCAGACGGGAACTCTGTTAATATAGACACGATTTTGCAAAAAGAAAATATAGAATTTTCAGGTCATAAATTTTCTACAAACCTATTACCCATGAATTTAGCTGGATTCGATGTTGTATTAGGAATGGATTGGTTAGTAGCCAACCATGCTCGAATCCTTTGTGATAAGAACTCCATAGAAATTCGTGCACCCACTAGAGAAGTAATCATGGTTACAGAAGATAAACCGCGAAAACCCATGAAGTTCATTTTAGTAATGAAAGTTGCTAGTTATGAACGAAAGCAAGGAATAGTGTATATGATTTCGGTAATCATTAGCACTAAAAATAAGGAACTTAAGGAAATTCCTGTAGTATCAGAATACTCGGATGTATTCCTAGAAGAGTTACCAGGGTTACCACCGGATAGGGAGGTAGAATTTAGAATTCATTTGATTCCTGGAACTACCCCCGTAGCAAAGGCACCTTATCGTCTAGCACCCAATGAAATGTTAGAACTGAAAAAGCAATTAGATGAATTACTCGGTAAAGGATTTATACAACCTAGTTCATCCCCGTGGGGAGCGCCCGTGTTGTTCGTGAAGAAGAAAGATGGTTCGATGTGAATGTGTATCGATTGTAGGGAATTGAATAAGATTACAATTAAGAATCGATACCCATTGCCTAGGATTGGTGATCTTTTTGATCAACTACAAGGAGCTAGATATTTTTCTAAGATAGATTTACGCTCCGGATATCATCAATTGAAGGTACAAGAAGAAGACATACCTAAAACTGCTTTCAGAACTAGGTATGGTCACTATGAGTTTACAGTCATTCCCTTTGGACTAACAAATGCTCCTGCAGCATTTATGGACATGATGAATAGGATCTGTAAACCATACTTGGATAAATTTGTAATTGTCTTCATCGACGATATACTTATTTATTCCAAAAGTCAGAACGAGCATTGTGAGCACCTACATGCACTCTTAACTTTGTTAAGAAAAGAAAAGCTTTATGCCAAATTCTCGAAGTGTGAATTTTGGCTACAGGAGGTGCAATTCTTAGGACACATGGTGAATCACGAAGGTATTCACGTAGATCCTGCTAAGATAGAAGCAATCACCAAATGGAAGGTCCCGCAATAAGCCACATAAGTTAGAAGTTTTCTAGGATTAGCTGGGTACTATAGGCGCTTTATTAAAGATTTTTCCAAGATAGCGGTACCATTAACTAAGCTAACCTGTAAAACAATTAAGTTTGAATGGGGACCTAAGCAAGAAGAGGCTTTTAGGATTTTAAAACAAAGGTTAACCAACACCCCAATTCTTGCTTTACCAGAAGGAACAGAAGATTTTGAAGTTTACTGTGATGCTTCTAAGCTAGGATTAGGATGTGTACTAATGCAACGCAAGAAGGTAATTGCGTATGCATCAAGACAATTAAAAAAGCATGAAGAAAATTATACGACACATGACTTAGAATTAGGAGCAATAATTTTTGCCCTTAAAATTTGGAGACATTATCTGTATGGAAGTAAGTTTACTGTCTATATGGATCACAAGAGTTTAAGGTACATATTTGGGCAAAAAGAATTGAATATGAGGCAAAGAAGATGGATGGAAATCTTAAGTGACTACGACTGTGATATTCAATATCAAGAAGGAAAGGCAAACGTAGTTGCAGATGCTTTAAGTCGTAAGTATCATGAAAAGCAAAGACGAGTTCGTGCTCTTAGATTAAGTCTACAATTAGGCTTAATGGAACAATTGAAAAATTTTTAAGCCACAGCAATCAAGGATGATGCTGAAGGAATGAAAGGAAGAATAAAGGAACTAGAGCAAGGAGCCGATGGAATTTAGAGACTCCATAAGAAAAGAATTTGGGTACCTAAGAAAGGAGAATTAAGAAATAAGATCTTAGAGGAAGCCCATAAATCTAGGTATACCATGCACCCGGGAAATAATAAGATGTACCAAGATTTAAGGAATAATTTCTGGTGGATAGGAATGAAAAAGGATATAGCTAGATATGTTTCTAAGTGTCTAACTTGTTCACAAGTTAAGGCAGAACACCAGAAACCCTCAGGGTTACTTCAACAATTAGAAATGCCTGTATGGAAATGGGAACTTATAACTATGGATTTTGTTACTAAATTACGCAAAACCAGAAAAGGTAATGATACGATTTGGGTAATTGTGGATCGACTAACCAAATCAGCTCATTTTCTACACATGAAGGAAACCTTTAGCATGGAAAGGTTAGCAAAATTGTACGTAGATGAGTTAGTATCCTTACATGGAGTTCCACTCTCCATTGTATCGGACATGGATAGTCGTTTCACTTCGCATTTCTGGACAAGTTTCCAAGAAGCCATGGGGACTAAACTGAACTTGAGCACTGCATATCATCCTCAAACAGACGGACAAAGTGAAAGGATGATCCAAACCCTGGAAGACATGCTCAGGGCATGTGTGATAGATTTTGGTGGAAACTGGGATGACCACCTACCCTTAATTGAATTCTCCTATAATAATAGTCATCATGCAAGCATTGAAGCTGCCCCATTCGAAGCTCTGTATGGACAAAAATGCAGAACTCCAGTTTGCTGGGCAGAAATAGGAGAAAGTCAGTTATCAGGTCCTGAAATCGTGCAAGAAACCACCGACAAGATCACTCAAATCAAGGAAAGACTGAAAACGGCTAGTGATCGTCAGAAAAGTTATGCAGATAATAGACGCAAGCCGCTAGAATTTCAAGTCGGAGATAAGGTACTCTTGAAAGTTTCTCCTTGGAAAGGAGTAGTACGGTTCGGAAAGAAGGGAAAGCTAAGTCCAAGGTACGTAGGACCATTCCCAATAATCCAGCGAATAGGACCAGTCGCCTATCGTTTACAACTACCAGAAGAACTAGCCGCGGTACATGACGTATTTCATATATCCAACCTCAAGAAATGTCTATCTGACGAATCCCTGGTAGTACTTCTTCAAGATGTAGAGGTAAATGAAAAGTTAAAATTTGTTGAGAAGGCACTGCAGATAGAAGACAGAAAGGTCAAATTTCTCAAGCACAAACGACTAGTGCTGGTCAAAGTCAAGTGGGATTCAAAGAGAGGACCTGAATACACTTGGGAACTGGAATCAGAAATGAAGCAAAAATGTCCCTACTTGTTCCAGTAAATCTCGAGGATGAAATTTTTATTGAGGTGGGGAGGATGTAACAACTCTCATTAAAAGTAATAATTCTTATCTTAATTTGTCCAATAGGAAACCCTAATTGAGACCCCTAAGTAATCCTGCATAACCCCTAAAATTTTCAGAATAATCAGAATCAGGATCAGGGCCCCTAAAACTCAGGGGGGTATTCCCTAGTTAGTAATATCCACACAATTTCTTGTCAAAAGCGAATTTGATCAAACCGTCGACTCACCTGAGCTATAAACAGACGTGGCCCCCCTATGCTAAAACCGCCCCCGTCGCGTGGCGCGACAGGCCCTCGCCCCACGCGGGCGCGCCGTTTTCCAGATATAAATAGGGGAGTTTGGCACTTGATTTCTGGCGTTGGTTCGACGTACAAACTCAATTCGTGCACTTAGTTATTCATTGTTTCGTTCAAAGCAATCAAAATCCCGATATTCCACCGCGTTAACAGGGTAATAACTCGATCACTGCTACGATTTAATGTCCGATCGATAGAAACCAATCCAATGGATGTTTAAGTGCTGTTCAAACTTGGGTAATACTTTGTCATTCGTCGTGAATTCGATGGATGTTTAAGTATCGCACTTTGTCATTCATTGTGAAGGTTTTGATCTCGTGAGTTGTTGTAAAAGTTGGATTAAAGTTACTAACCTAGTTTTCGTGTGCATTGTTATTTAAATTAGGTTACAAGGCTAATCAGTAGACTAAACTCTGCCCGTTTAAATCTGCAATGTGAGTCATTCTCTTTTTATCAAATTGTTTTACAAAACCCTAAATGTTTTTAAGGTTATAATTACAGGGATTAAGTCTTTGTAATCTTCAATTACTGCCGGTATGTGGGGTTTTGTATACATTACTTGTTTCCCGTCACCATTGGACAACGAGTTAGCCAATGGGTGATCTGACCATAGTCACAGATATAGTCGAGTGACAAATACCGATTTGGGGTAATTGGTTGATATAAACAATGTAATCACCCTTAATACTGTATATTATAACAATGTGTCCTTTTGTGCAACTTGAATGACTCGCCAGTATTTCCCTACTGATAAAACCTTTTTAAAACATGTTTCAGGTGATCTCTTGTGATCAAGAAAAAAGTGCCGCGTAGCACTACAAGCTTGAAGATGTGGCTCAATAAAAATCAAGAAACATGTTTTTATCAAAACAGGGGGTTTCCGTGAGAAATCACCCATATTGTAAATTATGGGTGTTATCCTCAAATTATGAAATAAATAAATTGGGTATTTTCAAGTTTTAAACTTTTTTTTTTGTTGTAACGGGTTGATTCTGATTAGAAGGTTAGAGCAAATTACAAATCATGGGTTGGTAGACGGGCAACAAGCTGCGCCGCCACCTCCTTTTGAATTGCAAATCCTACTCGGCTAAACACATAACTATGGCCTACAGACACTGTCGCATGCGCAAGTGCTGCCTTTTCAACCCCCTTTAAGAAACCGGACGCCACAGGGGCCAGACAACCAAAGGTATCGAACGTGAAAGGAAGGAAGGCATGTTGATTATCTATGCAGGCCCGCTCGTTCTTGGATATTTTCCCCTCCTCAGCCTTCCGCGTCGCTTGCCCTGAAACAAAACCACTGCCCCTGAAACTGGCAAGAGGCGACACCCCCGTGAGATCAATGCAAGCATGCTTACCCCCGGACCATCGAAAAACCAGCACATCGGCTGGTCGAAGGGAAGACCTCCCCTCCTTCGGGTCCGTTAGGAAATTAACCGGAGCCTCTTTTTTAGCAGCGATACCAGCTCGCTTGAGAACGTCAAACAACACATCTCTAACCAGATCGTGTCTGTACTTGAAGCCAGGAAGCTCTTTGCAGTGAAGGGCATGTTCCCCGAAGCTGTTAATAATTCCGCTGCCAAATTAAATAAATACCACGGGGTTTTTGTCCCGCGGCTCCTGGAACGGGTAAAACCAGGCCAGGGGTCGTGACAAAGTGAATCAGAATCACTTACCTTTATCATCCATGTTCATGTTTGCCTCATTGTTTCCTCTTGACCCGTTAGCCATCCATGCTTGAGTAAATCGCCAAGATTTCCATCCTTACATATCACTACGTTCATTACACGGTTAGCATATGTGGGCATACACACAAACAATCATTCTCTTTTTCATTCATACATTACTTGACTTTAGTTAGTCAATTGCCACACGTATAAAACATATATTAATAATCACTTCATTCCAAATCTACATAACCTAATGATCATCATTCACAACACATCAATCATCTAATACATAGCACATTAACTTTCTATTCCAACAAATGTGTCCAAGAGTCAATGCATGATAATCATACATTGTTGACTTTAAAAGTCAACTGCCCTATCCATGTACTTTCAAATTATGTACATAAATCCATCTTAAAACGGTAGACCATATTATTAACATTGTATGCATTTCATACTCATACTACATGACATATACATCTACATGGTCACCTAGTTATATACACATATCCATACATGATCCGTTCCGTCTACACTAGCATTCTCATACTTAACACCAACATCATTTGAGTTTACTCTTTTTCTAAAATTCTCATACGTTCCATATCTACTCTTAAGTCGAAGTTGATACGATCAAACAATCCATATGTATTTATTACATCACTCAAGCGTATAGCACAAATTTCTAAAACTTAATTCTATCCAATCACATATTAACCACATTCATACATGGATTTCACCGAGAGTATGTTCCTCATGATATTTTACTATCAAACACCTTACTCCTACATTCTTTACATACTCCGCTATTATTTGAAGACAAATTCGCATATTGTGGTCGTTTAGACATTTCATCAAACACCTTGCGTGCGTACTACCATCTAAGCTTAATGTACAATCCACTTATGCTTTCATTCATTTTTCCTTGCACTCATTCATCAACACAACTAAGCATCAATAAATTTCATGTTATACTTCAACCTAACTAACAAGAATTCATCACATACAACATAATCAATCAATTTGCACAAGATTTAGGCATGAGTGATACATTCATGTTATCATCTTCATCATCACCAAGTGGGTTTTATGTCAAGACATCAAATTACTTGAACTTGTTCATAACACATAATCTAATTGGTGATTCTAACACCTCTACATGCATAAATTCATACTAATTCATAGTTTGATCATAGATTCACTTCATACCAAATCATTAAATTAACTTCTACAACTTACCTCATGTGTAGTATGTCTAGATGATCAAGAATCTGAGTCCACACATCAGATTCGAGCCAAATTCCCCTTCAATTTGAAGTTTTTTCATGAATTAAGGTTTGCACCCCTTTCTCCTGGTCGTTCACACGCACAACACCTAGTGTGTGTGGAGTTTTTGTTTTAATAAAATTCAAGTTCTCCTTTTTGACAATCTTGGCCCTTAAAGTTTGTTACTTGATCACACTGTCACCCAATTCACTTCCCTACTTGTTTTGCTAGGTATTTAACTAGGTTTAATAACCTAGTTATTATATTTCATTCTATCGATCATGGTAACACACTAGCAATTTAATAATTCGGGTTTTGGGGTGTTACATCAGTGTATTACATGATGAGAGGATATGCTGAGATCGTGGGGTCCATAAGAATTTAGTGCAAATTAATGTACCTTAACGTATCAGTAAGCATTACGAAAGTTTTAGATTGAGTTTAAGTGGATAAACAATATCGACAATCCATGTGAGTTGTTTAAACTTAGTGTTTCATAAGATTAACGATGCAGATGATATGTCTCAGTAAACTGATATGATCCTCTGGCACGTTTTCTCACAAAAATATAAACTGTAAATATTACATTTTAGTACGTTTACATTTCTGCATTCAAAATTAAAAATCCAAAAAGATTTTCTTTCAAAATCTTCCATAAAAACCTGATAATGTTGAATGTGAGGCGGACAAACGAAACTGTTAAGATATTGTTTGTGTGTGAATACGGGTGATTGTTCTTAAAAGTCAAATCTTAAAGATTTGGAGCATCATTCAAGGGGGAGAGTGCGGTTTCACTTGAAGATGTTATCGAAGGCAAATCAAGACTCTGTACTATAGATTTCTAGAAATGTCTAAGGGGAAGTCTGTTAGAGGATTTTGTTCATACTTAGAAATCTCGACAGCAAGTTTAGAAGATGTTAGGCCCTAAAGTGTGAGACTGACGCATCAAATTAACACAACGAGCTATGGTTATGAACTGGGTCTTACTGGGTTAGTTTATATTAGGTTGTGGACCTTTATAGGTCACTTGGGCCAAGCTTTAGGCCATGTGGGCCAAGCAGGCCCAAGGGGAGCCCATGTAGGAGATGGGCTTGTCTATGTATATAAACAAGTTTTTAACTTGTTTTTAGGTTTGAACCTTTGGAGCCTCAGTTACAGAAATTCTAGAGTTACAGAGAGAGAGGCGATTTGGTTGAGAGCTTGTACCAGACGATTTTGCTAGTTCATAGTAATAGAATCGTGTGCAAGTTTAAAAGTGATTCGGTGTGTTTTTCATATTCGGTTCGTATTTTCATATTTCTTCGGTTTATTCTTGAATCACATCAAGTTTGGATTCCGCACAAACTTGGTGTTGTTTGATATCATTGAAAGATCCGGTTAAACGGGACTAACAAGTGGTATCAGAGCCATTAGAACCTGTTTCTCGGCTCGTTGTGATATCAAAGATTCAAGATTTTCGATATTTTTGATTCGGTGTTCTTCACGTTCTTGGTATTGTTCATCAAAATTTTTATCAAAATCATTATAGTTTGCTGTGTCAATCTGTTTTGATAGTGTTAAAATATTCGTCATTTAAAAAAAAAAGGAAATATTCTTTCTGTTTTTTTTTTAAATAATAAACGATATCAATTTCCAAAAATATTGGAATTCAGTTGCAATTTTTTTTAGTCAACATCTCTCAATCACTTGTCTCGAGTCGCAACCAGCAACCACCATTTTCATTGGTTTCGAGTCATATCATCTACACAACAGATTTCGGTTTCGACTCCATCATCTCTGACTCGCAACCAGTTTTGGTTCCGACACACGGTTTCGTGTTCTCAAACTCACGGTCTCGACTCAACAATTTTCACAAAGGTCTCGACTCGCAACCGGCTTCACAGTCTCGACTAATCACGTTTCACATTCTCGAGTCGCAACAACAGACCATTGAGTCGCAACCATTTTCTTTACAACATCAACATCACCAGTCGCAATCAGAAGTAAGGTCTCGGTTCATCCTGTTTGGTTTCGACTCGCAACCTCGATTACGAGTCGCAACCACCGTTTCGACTCGTCCGACTCGCAACCACGTTCCTTAGTCTGATTTCGAGTTGTCGTCTTCTAGCTCTAGAGTCGCTATCATCATCATCGTGCACCATCAATCTCCGCCATCCTCTGATCACCATAACAGTCTCCGTCTCCATCATCTTCAACGTTCTCCGCTAACCGTCCGACGAACCAGCTTCTTCATCGTCTCCGACGTCCGGTGTCTATCATAACATCATCTTCTTGTCGACGTACTTTGCCGTTCATCAGTGTCACTTCCGACACTAACATCGATCATCTTTATCTCCGGTGAGGTGTTGAGGTGTTGATGGCAGAAAATAATTAGGGTTACAGGGATTTTGTAACGAAGAAGAAGAACTGTTCTTTTTGTTTGATTTAGGTTTTGACTTTAGTAATAATAATTAAAATAATCATAATATAATCATTAGCTTATTATTAATTATTAATATACTAACAATAATAATTTAATAAGTTTATGACATAAAAAAAAGGTTTATTTATAAATAAAAATAAAAAATAAAAAAATTGGTTTGTGTTTGTGATAACGGTTTTGACAGGTATTTGAGGTGTGGTTTCGAAAGCGGGTTCGTTCTTTCGCCTGCTAAGTGTTTGAGTTGGTGAGTACACGGGTTCTCGCTTTGAGCTTGTGTTGAGGAAATTGTTAAAAAAAAAAAAAAAAAAAAAAGGTCACATTTTTGGGGATCAAATCTTAAAAATGTCTTCTAAGAGAGAGGTGCTTGAGCAGGAACTTGAAGGGTTTAGATACTCATATGGTGAATCTATAGAAGCACTTACAGGCCGCTTTGCTGAACTGCTCTCTAAAATGGAGAAGGCAGAGATGGTGGTGTCTACTCACATGAGCAACAGAAAGCTTCTGGATGTTATAAAAGGGATTCCAGATCAGGCAAACTGTAGTTGGTTTACCAATGTTAATCAGATAATAGTGACAACCGATTGTTACAGAATGAAGCCGGATGAGCTGATCTCAATCATCAAATCATATGACAATGCTGGCAAACAGTCTACTCAAGGCAACACATCTGCTGCAGTTTGCTCATCCACACAAAATTCAGCATTTATGTTTAACAAACCCCTGGCTCAAGAAATTACTCGTGATCGTGAAGAGATACTTTCTGTCTTTTGCACTCCTGAGTGTAGAGAAAGAAATGAGGCATATCGGTTACACAACGCTGAGTTGATTCAAGACTACAACGACATAAAAAATAAAAATTTTACTTTATCAAAGAATGAAAAGCTTTATAAAGATAAAATTGAAGCTCAGCGAAAAGACATCATCAAACTTAAGGATGATGTAAGTGTAAAAACAGCCCATTTCTTGGAGGCACAGGAGAAGGTATGCATTTTGATCAAAGAACTGGAAGATATCAGAGAAAGATATCAAATTAACGAACTTAACATTAAAAAGTATGATTCTTCCAGCAAATTGGTCAAAAACTTGTGTGATCAACAGCTCGCATACAAGGAAAATAAAGGGCGTGGTTTGGGTTTCAATCAAGTTCCTCCTCCATATAATGACAACTACACATATTTACCCATGACTGAGGAAGAATTGATGAATGAGGACAAGATGGCTTACGGTCCTAAAACTGATAAGTCATCAATCAACAGCAGACCTTTTGATAAACGAGCGAGTCCTTCGGTAAATTTTGTTTCAAAGGGTACTTTTGATCCTAATGCTTCGTCTTCCCCTGCAGATGAAGTAGTTGAAGTAAACGTTGAAAATGTAGCTGCGGATGATCAAGCATCAGAGTCTGGTTCTTATGAAAATTTAATAAATGAACTTAATCAAGACTCCATTTCGTCATGTGATATTTTTAACTCGGTTTTTCGCTCTGTGATTAATTTCAGGCCTGACGGTTTGGGCGAAAACGTTGATGCTTGTGAAACAAAGACTGAAACGACAAATGAAACGAATGAGCCAGTTGAACCATCTGATTCCAAATGTGAATCATCTGAAGCAACTGATTCTGAGAAATTGGAATCAGTTGATTCTAGTGGATTCAGCTCAAAGGCGTCATGTGCAGAACCGTCTTGTGCTGAAAATTTGTCTAATGTTTCAGCTGAAGTTTTTGCTGAAGTTTCTGGTGTTTCATCTGATAAACCAGAAGTCTCGGATCCTACCAAAGCTGATGAAGTGAAAACTGATGTGAACAAGGCTCCAAGTACGCAAGCTGAACAATCTGAGCCTTCTGTTAGTGATGAAAAGGTTCAGATCAAGCAACAAGAGCCGAAGCAAGCAAGTAAAGGACGTGGAAAGAAGAGGCCTAAACATCAAAGACAAGCAGGCTCTCCACAGTCCTCAACGGGCAGTAATAGTCCTCAAAAGGCCCGTGATGTGAAAAATGTCTTTGTTAAGCCAGTCTGTAATGGCAAATGTGAGAAATATGCATTTGACTGTGCTAACAAAGGTTTCAGAAAGACTGGTGAGATTGCTGAACAAGACTTGCAGTCTAAGGAAACCAAGAAGAATCATAGGAAATCTCCACCACAGAAGGCCCCTGCAAACGACAAGTACAGGCACCCAAATTCATCTTCGTCTGCAGGAAATGTGCAACACAAACAAGCACAGAGAGGACCAGTTCGTCCTTCAGGGCCTGCAAGAGCAAATCCAACTGATCAGAATGCTTTCTACATGAAGAGACAGACATGCTTTAATTGCGGCATTGCTGGTCACATTGCTCGAAATTGCACACATCGTCCCTATGTACCCTACTATATGCAAAATCAGAGGGTTACACCAAAGGATAACAATCATTCCAAGCCAATGAAGGTATCTTCACCTAAGGCAATGAAGAATGTGAATCCCAAGGTTAAACCTTCTGATGGGGATTGGAACGCTGCTAAAAACAAACGCAAGGCTGTTCAAGAACAAAAACGTTTTTCTAAAACTAACAAGCCTGAATCAGCTAAAGTTGCTCAACCGAAGGCAACAAACACGTTTGTTAAACCGAAACAGATTTGGAAACCCAAATCCAAAGCAGCAATGTCTCCAATCCTTGAAACGAAAGGGTACTTGTGTTTAAAAGAAGTGTCTTATTTTGATGCTTCAGGAAATCCCAGGACCACGATGGCCTGGGTACCCATGTCTTACTAATCTCCTTACCTTTCAGGAATAACCAAGGAGGAGCTGTTGACAATCTCTGGAATGTTGATAGCGGTTGTTCCAGAGATAAAAACGGGTAACATTTCACTGTTGCAAAAAGTTCAAATTTTTTTTACAGATGATATGTTTCCTTTGAAGGAGATTAGAGAAGTAAGCAAAGATCAGCAAAAGGTACCATTTAAATTCAGTACTTAGATTTGAATTTTGATTAGTCTTCAATCTGATGACAGAACGGTTAAGCAAAAATATTTTCTCTCTTTCTTAGTTCATTATTTTGTATAAAATGTGTCCTTTCTCTAGTAAATGGTAAATTTGCGCAAAAATACAAGATTTATGCACAAATTTAGGGGGGGAGAGGAATATATAGATAAATATAGAGTTTAGGAGGAGAAAACTCAGAAAATACAAAAAGAGTTTGCAGTAAATATGTATTGTTTTAGGGGGAGAAAATGAGAAAAATACAAAAACATTAGAAAAATGAAAAAGCCAAAAAGATAAATTGCATGATATGGGAAGTGAAATAAATGTTCGTGTTAAAGGGTTTTGACTAACACATGTAAGGTGCCATAGCTGAAAAGACTAGGATCTACTGCGATATGTCGATAGGCTTGACGCTCAAAATGATAAAAGATACTAAGTGATATAAACATAACGAACTATGTACCATGTGGGTAACATACCAACGGTGTATGATTTTATGATCTTAAATCTTGCGTTGATAGATAGCCAACATCTGAGGTTTCGGGTCTTTTTATTGTTGAATCATCCGGGGATATCTTGGCTGTCCATCTGTTCAGAACTAAAATTGTACATGACCCCAGGAAAGAAAGTCACTTGGAATTAGCTTATTTCTATTTGAATGTCTGTATGTTGTCCCGATACACACAATTTTGATCTGATTCTGAAATCTTCTCTGAAAAAGTCGTGTACCTCCTCTGCTGCATCCAGATACATGCTGACCTGGAGGTGCTAGGCAACGACAGCTTCTGCTGCATCCAGATACATGCTGACCTAGCTGTACGTTGTCGCGCTATAGATCTAATACACCCGAAAGAGGCCCTCAAGTGCCCAAAAGAAACCCAAGAAACCTATATCAAATTGAGAAAAACTCATTTGATCTGTATATTATACCATCTCTGCAAAAGATCTATTCTGTTCTCTTCTCAACCTACTCCCAGTTAAGATTTCAGAAATCTGGATTAGACTTGTGAAATATGTGGTAGGGAAGATACTTGCATGATAGAGTGTGCTGTTTATATTTCCGGGATTTGATTAGTATTTATTTGGGTGTTCATTGTTAAGAAACCAAAACATGATAAAACAGATTATATGCAGACCTAGACACAGTCAGGATATCTTAAAGGATGACATCAGTATACTCACTTGCTACGATGAATCGTTGTGCTTACCTTGATCGCGGGGGTATGCCTTGGAATGGGACACACGGGTATAATAGTATAATATTACCTAAAGCATATCACGAAGTTGAAAAATTGAAAGTTGAGCGTTAAAGTTTAAGTGGACAAACATATTGGCAATCGCATAGACCAGTTTGATTAGGCTCGTACTGAAAAGTGTTCCTTAGTTTGCCTGAGAACGAATTTTGATCCCATTGCAATTGTAATTGTATATTATGGTAGTTGTTTATATTTTGAGTTTTTATTTGTTTTTTAGTTCTCAATATTAAAAAAAAATTTAAAAATTTGGAAAAATTCAAAAATACAAAAATAGTGTCTTGCTTTTCTATAAAAAAAAAAAAATCCAAAAATAGAGTGCTTATTTGTTTTTCTTAAAATTAAAAATGTAACCGTTCTTGAAGATTTGACTGATCATCAAAAGTTAAAAGAATTTAAATTGTGAAATTTCATGTACCTAGTGTTCATGTGGTACTCTCCCTGTTGCATAAGAAATGTTTGCTTATGAGTTTGTGAGTATGTGCAGAATTTGATTTCAATCAAGAACAGGGGTTGTTGAAGACTGAGATGCTGTTAGTTGCTGAAGAAGCCTGAAGCAGCACAACAACAAGATGTACCTGAGTCAGAAGAACCGGATACGAAACGACGTCTGACAATGAAAGTGCATTTGAAGAAGTACCATGAACCTGCTTGAAAGAAAAAGGACTGAAGAAGAAAAGAGCTGTTGAGAATCCTCCTCTCACATTCTTTCTGACAAAGTCTTTCAAGAAGATGCTGATTGAGATCCTGATATGAAGCTAACCACAAGAGCTGAAGAAAGAGACTCAGTGCTGAGAGTTCAGAAGTCAAGAACTTCCACAACATCTGCAGCATAGTGACAACCATAGACTTCGTTGAAGACGTTGCTAAATTCATGTTATGAAGACAATTTGATGGCATCAGTCTAGGGGGAGATTGTTAGGCCCTAAAGTGTGAGACTGACGCATCAAATTAACACAACGAGCTATGGTTATGAACTGGGTCTTACTGGGTTAGTTTATATTAGGTTGTGGACCTTTATAGGTCACTTGGGCCAAGCTTTAGGCCATGTGGGCCAAGCAGGCCCAAGGGGAGCCCATGTAGGAGATGGGCTTGTCTATGTATATAAACAAGTTTTTAACTTGTTTTTAGGTTTGAACCTTTGGAGCCTCAGTTACAGAAATTCTAGAGTTACAGAGAGAGAGGCGATTTGGTTGAGAGCTTGTACCAGACGATTTTGCTAGTTCATAGTAATAGAATCGTGTGCAAGTTTAAAAGTGATTCGGTGTGTTTTTCATATTCGGTTCGTATTTTCATATTTCTTCGGTTTATTCTTGAATCACATCAAGTTTGGATTCCGCACAAACTTGGTGTTGTTTGATATCATTGAAAGATCCGGTTAAACGGGACTAACAAGTGGTATCAGAGCCATTGAAGTCTTTCAAAGGCTCGGTTTTTGATGTCACTCGAAGTACAAAAGGAAGTTTCGCACAGTGTCGGGGAGGTGTGTTCGTAAATGAAGAAGATCTCCTGCTCATGGAATCTGGTGTTCATCAACAGATCTGAAAAACTTTAAGATCTGATGATGTTTTTTGTTCATCCAACTACACACTGCTGAGTGTGTGATTGTAGATCTTTCAGCCGCCACACAACGATATGATATCAGATGTTGTGAAAATATAATATCAGATCGGAGATGATAGATGAAACAGGTGTGACGACCATTGGAGAAGAACGGAGTGTTTGATTGTAGATCTTTCAGCCGCCATCTGAAAAACTTTAAGATCGGATCTCCGGAGAAGAACGAAGGACGGCGGTGATTATGAAGGTGACGTAGACGATGGTGAAGGAACGATGAAGGAGATAAAGATGACGGTGGCAGTGGTTGAGGGTGGCTGGAGAGATGTAGTCGAAGGCAGTGAACGGCGGTAATAACCGGAGGAGAACGATGACAGTTGATGACGATGGTGTACGGTGTCGGATGTGTGACAGGTGCGGCGGAGTTTAATGGTGTGGAAGACGAAGAAGGTTAATGGTGGAAATACGGTACAAACGGAGATGAAGATACGATGTTGCAGGTTTCGGTCGCCGGAGAAGATGATGAAAACGATGACCGGAGACGTGATGGCGTAGTGATGAACGACGGTGGGAGATGGTTATACGGTGGTGGTCGATGGTGACGATGCAGTTGCCGGAGATGGAGACCGGTGACCGGTGAAAGAACGATGAAGATGTATTATGATATGATGATTGATGATGTCAGCAGAATGTTAGGGAATGAGTGTTTGCGGCTGCACATGATGTCCATTCAAAATTGTCAAAGAACCCTAAATTTCTACACCATTGGATGATGAGTGATCTACGGTCAGATTGTTGGGACATATTTTGAATTTTTGTGCAATATTCTGTGGGGCCAACAACTGCAGCCGAGAAGTTTCTATGGCTGGTGACTTTTCAAGCCCAAATGTTATGGGGCCTTCATCAGTGGTGGACTTAAATTTGGGAGTGTATATTGGGTCATATAAGAAAGATGATTATATGGATCAAAATGTTTTTAAAGATGCTACTGCACCGAAGACTGTAATGAGCCTTCACTTTCGGTCTGCCCAGTTGAGTTTATTTCAGAGAATGATGGAGACGGATCAGAAGTTAAAAGAATTTTATTGGGTTAGAATTTTTTTTTCGGGATGAACAAGGTGTTTTTTGCGCGACTTGAATACCAGACGGATCACTTGAATCCGTGTGTTCTTGTTAGTAACAAGTTCATATCATTCTTCGGTCCTGTATCCGACATCATCCGAGTCCTTCGTCATTCGTCCGACATAATTAATTATCATCATATTTCATCCGACATAGATTCTACCATCATCCGAGATACGCCGCTGGACTTGTTCACTGCTGGGCCACTAAAGGAGAAGACCCAAGATTGGAGATTATCTAAACCGTAATAAAGAGAGCATAAAACTAGGGGGAGATTGTTAGGTCCAGAAGTTTTACGCTTATCTTTATTACGTTTATTTATATTTATTTGGTTTAGATTATATCTTGGGCTTGGGCTAGGCCATGTGGGCCAATGGGGTAGAGGCTCCTATAAATAGTCTTATCTAGATTATTAGTGGTAGAGCTCTCCATTTGTGTAATCATGTATCTCCCAAAAGGAGAACCTTGTACCAGACAATCCTAGAGATTGTGTGCAAGGTTCTCGAAGATCGTACCAGACAGTCCTTGAGACTGTGTGCGATCTAAGCAGCGGCACTAAGTTTTGTATTGAAAAATTTCTTTTTGTTCTTGTCGGTTTGATCTTACATTCCGCGTTCGATTGAACCGTTGAGTGATATCACGGGTTATTCAGCCGCCATCTGAAAAACTTTAAGATCGGATCTCCGGAGAAGAACGAAGGACGGCGGTGATTATGAAGGTGACGTAGACGATGGTGAAGGAACGATGAAGGAGATAAAGATGACGGTGGCAGTGGTTGAGGGTGGCTGGAGAGATGTAGTCGAAGGCAGTGAACGGCGGTAATAACCGGAGGAGAACGATGACAGTTGATGACGATGGTGTACGGTGTCGGATGTGTGACAGGTGCGGCGGAGTTTAATGGTGTGGAAGACGAAGAAGGTTAATGGTGGAAATACGGTACAAACGGAGATGAAGATACGATGTTGCAGGTTTCGGTCGCCGGAGAAGATGATGAAAACGATGACCGGAGACGTGATGGCGTAGTGATGAACGACGGTGGGAGATGGTTATACGGTGGTGGTCGATGGTGACGATGCAGTTGCCGGAGATGGAGACCGGTGACCGGTGAAAGAACGATGAAGATGTATTATGATATGATGATTGATGATGTCAGCAGAATGTTAGGGAATGAGTGTTTGCGGCTGCACATGATGTCCATTCAAAATTGTCAAAGAACCCTAAATTTCTACACCATTGGATGATGAGTGATCTACGGTCAGATTGTTGGGACATATTTTGAATTTTTGTGCAATATTCTGTGGGGCCAACAACTGCAGCCGAGAAGTTTCTATGGCTGGTGACTTTTCAAGCCCAAATGTTATGGGGCCTTCATCAGTGGTGTATTATGATATGATGATTGATGATGTCAGCAAAAGGTACCGTTTAAATTCTGTACTTTGATTTGCATTTGATTAGTCTTCAATCTAATGACGGAACGGTTAAGCAAAAATATTTTTTTTTCTCTTTTCTTAGTTTATTATTTTGTATATAAAGTGTTCTTTCTCTAGTAAATGGTAAATTTGCGCAAAAATACAAGATTTATGCACAAATTTAGGGGGGGGAGAGGAACATATAGATAGATGTAGAGTTTAGGGGGAGAAAACTCAGAAAATACAAAAAGAGTTTGCTGTAAATATGTATTGTTTAGGGGGAGAAAATAAGAAAAATACAAAAACATTTGAAAAATGAAAAAGCCAAAAAGAAAAATTGCATGATATGGGAAGTGAAATAAATGTTTGTGTTAAAGGGTTTGACTAACACATGTAAGGTGCCATAGCTGAAAAGACCAGGATCTACTGCGATATGTCGATAGGCTTGACGCTCAACATGATAAAAGATACTAAGTGATATAAACATAACGAACTATGTACCATGTGGGTAACATACCAACGGCGTATGATTTTATGGTCTTAAATCTTGCGTTGATAGATAGCCAAAATCTGAGGTTTCGGGTCTTTATATTGTTGAATCATCCGGGGATATCTTGGCTGTCCTTCTGTTCAGAACTAAAATTGTACATGACCCCAGGAAAGAAAGTCACTTGGAATTAGCTCATTTCTATTCGAATGTCTGTATGTTTTCCCGATACACACAATTTTGATATGATTCTGAAATCTTCTCTGAAAAAAAGTCGTGTACCTCCTCTGCTGCATCCAGATATATGCTGACCTGGAGGTGCTAGGCAACGTCAGCTTCTGCTGCATCCAGATACATGCTGACCTAGCTGTACGTTGTCGCGCTATAGATCTAATACACCCGAAAGAGGCCCTCAAGTGCCCAAAAGAAACCCAAGAAACCTATATCAAATTGAGAAAAACTCATTTGATCTGTATATTATACCATCTCTGCAAAAGATCTATTCTGTTCTCTTCTCAACCTATTCCCAGTTAAGATTTCAGAAATCTGGATTGGACTTGTGAAATATGTGGTAGGGAAGATACTTGCATGATAGAGTGTGCTGTTTATATTTCCAGGATTTGATTAGTATTTATTTGGGTGTTCATTGTTAAGAAATCAAAACATGATAAAATAGATTATATGCAGACCTAGACACAGTCAGGATATCTTAAAGGATGACATCAGTATACTCACCTGCTATGATGAATAGTTGTGCTTACCTTGATCGCGGGGGTATGCCTTGGAATGGGACACACGGGTATAATAGTATAATATTATCTTAAGCATATCACGAAGTTGAAAAAATTGAAAGTTGAGCGTTAAAGTTTAAGTGGACAAACATATTGGCAATCGCATAGACCTGTTTAATTAGGCTCATACTGAAAAGTGTTCCTTAGTCTGCCTGAGAACGAATTTTGATCCCATTGCAATTGTAATTGTATATTATGGTAGTTGTTTATATTTTTGAGTTTTTATTTGTTTCTAGTTCTTAATATTAAAAAAAAAATTAAAAAAAATTCAAAAATACAAAAATATTGTCTTGTTTTTCTATAAAACCAAAAATCCAAAAATAGAGTGTTTTTTTGTTTTTATTAAATTAAAAATGTAACCGTTCTTGTAAATTTGACTGATCATCAAAAGTTGAAAGAGTTTAAATTGTGAAATCTGAGTATAAGTACTTGGATGTACCTAGTGTTCATATGGTACTCTGCCTGTTGCATAAGAAATGTTTGCTTATGAGTTTGTGAGCATGTGCAGAACTTGATTTCAATCAAGAACAGGGGTTGATGAAGACTGAGATGCTGTTAGTTGCTGAAGAAGCCTGAAGCAGCACCACAACAAGATGTACCTGAGTCAGAAGAACCGGATACGAAACGCCGTCTGACAATGAAAGTGCATTTGAAGAAGTACCGTGAACCTGCTTGAAAGACAAAGATTGCAGAAGAAAAGAGCTGCTGAGAATCCTCCTCTCACATTCTTTTTAACAAGATTTTCAAGCAAAGCTGATCGAGATCCTGATATGAAGCTAACCACAAGAGCTGAAGAAAATAGACCCAGTGCTGAGAGTTCAGAAGTCAAGAACTTCCACAACATCTGCAGCAAAGCGACAACCATAGACATCGTTGAAGACGTTGCTGAATTCATGCTATGAAGACAATTTGATGGCATCAGTCTAGGGGGAGATTGTTAGGCCCTAAAGTGTGAGACTGACGCATCAAATTAACACAACGGGTTATGGTTTCGAACTGGGCTTTACCGGGTTAGTTTATATTAGGTTGTGGACCTTTATAGGTCACTTGGGCCAAGCTTTAGGCCATGTGGGCCAAGCAGGCCCAAGGGGAGCCCATGTAGGGACTTGGGCTTGAGTTAGTATAAAAACAAGTTTCTAACTTGTTTTTAGGTTGGAACTTTTGAAACTATATTGTTACAACTTCTCTAGAGAGGGAGGCGATCTTGGTGTGTCATCTTGTACCAGACGTTTTGCTAATTCATAGTAATAGAACGTGTGCAAGTTTGATAGTGATTCCGGTTTGTTCTTCGTTGTTCATATTTCTTGTTGGTTTTCGTTTTATTTCTTGAATCACATCAAGTTTGGATTCCGCACAAGCTTGGTGTTGTTTGATATCATTGAAAGATCCGGTTAAACGGGACTTACAAAAGATGCTATAAGATTGCTCAAGACTGTGGCAACATATAAGGGGGAGACTGCTAGTGCATATGTCTGTTGCCTACGTCTTGAAATCATCTGATATAATAGGGCTTTGATATTGTTAGATTTGAGTTTTGTATCTAAACATGCTCATCCGTACGGATGAGGTCATCCACATGGATGAGCTGGTCCGCATGAAAATGTTTAAACATCCCAACATGCCCTCATGTCTATAAATAGGAGTGTTGAGATGTGAGTCTCATACGGATGTACAAACATTGAGGCGAAACGATGTCAAAATTTTACTATGACTGTGAAGTAAGTGAAAACTATAGAAAATTGTGAAATCTTATGTTTCTACCTAATTCTGATGGATTCCGCACATCCGACTTCGGATTAGATATCTCCAAGGACTATAACGTCGATCATAAAACGGACCTACACAAAACAAAAACATAGCTCGAGTTGCGTTACTGCAGGTTGTGGGATTCTTATGAAAGGCGAAGCCCATTGCCTTTTTTCAACGGCTACTTTCCTTAAAACTAGCAAGGCACTAGAAACTAAGCATACAACAAACAAGAAAACATTACAGCAAGCATTTAACCCAATCCCACCAAACTATATCCTCACAAGGAGATCTATTGTTAATCCAATGAAAACTCCAGGCTTTGATGTCTGCGTAAACGTTTTACACCCCAATTGAATTTGACGAAAGAACCTGCTCGTTTCGAGACTTCCAAATGCACCAACAAAAGCACAGAATGATCCCATGCGATATTTTACTTTTCCACCTACATAAAACGTTTGACATGCGCATTGTTAAGAGATCTGGAATGGATAACACAAAGATGGGGGATATTCCACACCAAACTGAAATGCGATCCCAAACCTGAGTTGCGTAGGAACACCTTATCAGAAGGTGGTGACAAGACTCCTCTTGAGTTGAACATTGCTTACAAACCGTCGAGTCCACATTTTTCTCTTTTTGAGGTTCAAGAAGGCGCGAAGCCTATTCACCCCCCGCTTTCCACGCGAATATATTCGCCTTTTTCAGGATCCAATTATTCTAACACCGCCGATCTTATTGGATTTTCCGTATTGAAGATGTTAGTTTTCATTTATGAAGTCGTGAGGTGTCACTATCAGCACCCCGAGCCATTTCCATGTATCCTCTTGACCGTTGGGTGGTAATCAACAACGGTTAAATGTTAGATTGATAAGGTAAATGTGTTTTGGTTAAATTATAAAAATATGAATAAGAAGTCAGATGTGAATGCTATTTATTTGTAGATGTAATGGCTCACTTTGGTAAGCATTATTAAGTATTATTTACATTATTTCATTGTAGTTACTAGTTAGGTAAAAATATTTTGACTTGTGTAATGTATATTTCTTGGATAATCTTAGGGATTTTAAGAGGTTTAAATCTGATATCTTTAAATTTCTTTGAGTGTAAAGCTTAATTCAAATTATAGCACATGTTTAATACAAATTTATATGTGAATAATAAAGTGTACAATGGAGGATATACAGTTTCATTTTATTGATATTGATAGCTACAATAAATATGAATAAATAATCAATTTTAAATCTTAAGGAAAACTAAATACATAAAAGAACATATAGAGTATTTATGCCATTTGACACTCTGGAGGAAAATGTCACACCCCAACCGATGACGGAATCATCGGGGCATGGCACTGAGCGAAACAGATTGTCCAGAAGTTTCCATAACAATTATCATTACCATTCAATTTAAAATAACACGTCCCATACCATGTCTCAAATAGTAAACAAATTATTACATATAAAATCTAGGCAAATAATTCTATTCCGACAACTCATATTTATACATAGATAGTTTATTTATTGGTTTCTAGGACCTCTTTTCCTAGCTTCGATTTCATCACTGCGCAGAGAGCATCCTAGACCTTTCCTAGCCTCGATTTCACAGCAAACTAGGCATACAAACAACTTAAGCACCTGTCACATACGTTAAAATAAAGTCAATACACACATTGATTAAGTGAAAAATAAAAGGAAGGTATAAATTATTTAATTAAAATTATTAACACCATAAAATCTAGAACCATAAATAACATTACTACCTTTTTTACCCATTTGATATTGGGGATGAGTGTCACACCCTGGCTTTGCGGAAGCGTGGTTAATTTTGGTGTGACTTCTTAATACCATAGCTTAATCATAACAAAGCTATATGAAATAAAATCATGCAAGATCATCCATTTGATTAAGTTTTAAAACCAGAGTAACATACCATTGTCTTAGAGACTTACAACATCTTAACATAAAACATTGTCTTGAAAAACATAAACATCAACTTGAAATAAACGCAGTTTAAGATTTGTGACTTGTCCAGGAAAGAGTCACATTTCCTAAACTGGGATGACCTTGGAACCCTTATGCAGCGGGAAAACATAACATACCGCGCCAGATCTTTAATTTCCTGAAATACATGTAAGTTGAAAAATCAACAATAATGTTGAGCGAGTTCATGTGTAAGTGAGTAAATAAACCTTGTATGTATAAAAATCCTGGTATGTAGCAAATAAGGAAAAAGAGATCACCAACGGTTTGCAAGGCCATTGATATGTGTGAAGTGCAAGTAGGAAGACTCAAACCTTGCGATTTTGCGTCGGGGCACAAAGTCACCCCGAGGTCCGTACTGTTGGACCTGGGGTTGGGCTCGCTACACCCAGATAGATCTATCGCTTACGTCCCTCGGTCCTATAATGAGGATTAATGGCCTCCAGTTCACGCCTACCCACTCACATGATCTAAGTAGTAAACCTCCTTACGCTAACCATACCATGTATAAAGTACTCGTAATCATAGTAACATGTATTTCACCCCCGCAGTTTAGAAAACTGAAAACAGTTAAAAGAAAAGGGGGACATGAACTCACAGTGGTGCGTCTCTACCAAGTATGCCTCCAAATCGATCAGCTGTATGACGACCTACACGTGCTAACTCTATTAGACGGATGGCCGTGCCTTAGCTTTATGGTTTAAGTTTTTGGGAAATAGTTAGGCAACTATTTCGTGTTTATATTCTGTATACTTGGTAGTTATTCTCCTTCCCAAGGATGGGGGATTTAATACATGTATGTTCGTAACATTCGGATTTCACTATTAAGTCTCACTTAATATATTTTATTTCCAACTTCAAAATATAAGTATTCTTCCCAAAAATATTATATTTTAATACATGTGATTTTCCCAAAATAATACTTAGTAATATTATTTTCACCCTAAAATAATATTTATGTAGTTCACAAAATAATCATAAACACTTATATAAGTGATGTTGTGAAAAATATATACTAAATATATTTATGTATCACGTTTTATTTTGTGAAATCCCACCTCCGATATTTTATAAATAAGGTCGTGGCAAAATTCATGGTTTGAAAACAAGTCGACAAGTATCTCTAACACTTATAGTGAAAATAATTCTAAGTGTTAGGTTTTTAGAAAAATTTCGCCAGAGTTTCCTCTGTAACTGGAGGCGGCCACGCTTTCAAGCGTATCATTTTCTTTTATAAATCAAACCAACCATTTTTATTATTCAATCAAAACAATGTTCAAACCACAAACTAGTCAATATATATATAAATCGCATAAACTTCATGAAGTTGTGTTGGTGCAGTCATCTGTCGACTAAGTCTTATATCGAGTCAAGGGATCGTTGCAGAATTGTTCAAGCATGATATCATTATATATGATGATGACATCACATATTGCAACTACACGTGAAATTGCATGCAAAGTTGAAATTAGAATGTTTGTTTTCGTCGGTTTCGCTTCAAAGTCAAATGCATGTTTTCGCTTGAAGTGATCTAGAGGATTTCGCTTGAAGTGTCTCAAGCGAAATCATGTATAGTATAAATAGGTTAGTTGACTTGTCATTTGTAACAATTGTCTCAGAGTGATACCGAAGTGCTGCCGGAGATCCCAAGTTTCTAATCGTGGATCAGGAATCGGCATCATTCTTGTTAAGATAGATTTTGTGAAAGATTTTTAAATGTGTTTAATTTTTACAGGATGAGTGTGACTTGCCGGAGCTTCCAGGTTGGTAAGTGTGAAGCAGGAATCGGCATTTTGTTTGGTAAAATGGTTTGTGTAGATGTTTTATTCCTACATGTGATTATATGTTTTGGATAGTTTTACAAGTGGTAAATCAGGGACATTAATTTGTACTTGATCTACTACAAGTGATTAAATAGACAATGTGATGAACCACACCCCTAATCTACAAGTGGTTAAATCAACAAAACTTATTTTCCGGAAAAATCATGCTGATTAAAACAAACTTAAGTGTTTTGAAATCATAATGAGAAAATAGTTTTGTGAAAGGGGGAGTTCTGATTGTTTATGCCAAGTGGATGGCGATTTGATGCGATTTGATATCGGTTGTCAAGTTCTTGTATAGTTTGTTTTCAAATTTCCTAAAATGTGTTTGCATTTTAGGGGGAGTAGAAGTTTTCAGAAAATCCAAAAACATTAGAAAATTTAAAAAAGCCAAAAACATGATAAAATCAAAAAATGAGTTTTTGTGTCAAAGAAGAGGAAATGATAGTACATCAGTAGACAGTCACAGTATGCTAAAGAAATGTAATGTTTAAATAGCGTTAAACAGTCTCACTGATGATATGCCGATAGGTTTTTACACATTTAGTAAGCTTTTTCGGGATATAAACTTAAATTCAAACTTACTTATTTGTGGGGAACACTACTTGGATATATAGGTAACCCCTGAAATCTCGTTTGAAAGGTCCCTCTTTCTGAGATACTAGGTCTTTATGCTCAGTGATATCTGGGGTATTATCCCGGGACTTCTGATTTTGCGGAAGCAATGGCCTAGTCCCCGGAGAATACTTTCCGCTTGCTTGAAATATAGCGCAGCCCTCAGCAAATTGATGAAACAATAAAATTGATAGTCATTGCTGTTGTAATCAAAAGATCCTCTAAAGGGGACCCACCGAAAGTCGAAGCCGTCATCTCTCTGCGTATCGAAAGATCGACCTGAGCTCTCACGGCCCTCGTACTATAATTTATTCCCCTGACAGATATCATCTGTGGTATACTCACCTGTAAGACTAAATATTGGGATCTGGATACGGGAGTATATTCAAGAGGTGGGACACATGAATGAGTTTAAGTCTTTAAAACATCTAACTCATATCCTGAATCAGTTGAAATTTGTGTGAAAATTTAAGTGGATCAGTATATTGGCAATCAATGTGAATTGTTTAATTCTTAATGTGTAACTAAGCTCAACGGTACTTGTGACGTGTCATAAACTGATATGATCCTCTTGCACGAACTCACAAAAATAGTGTCTGAAAATATTTCTTTCCTGCATTTTGTTGTTTATTTCAAAAATACAAAAATATTTTCAGTGTGTTTTAGCATAAACTTTTGAAAAAGTCAAAAAAAATTTCGACAACTGATGTTGGAAAGCTGATTTTCAAAATTGCAAGTGCTAAACATGATGACATTGTTGTGAGGGGGAGTGTGTTTTGAAATGTCAAAATGTATTTTTTTTAATCATCAAGTGGTTCATCATGAGTTTGTGATCTTAGGGAGAGTGATTGTTGATGCTTATGTTTATGAGAGGGAGTCATCTGATTATATCAGAATGTTGGTGCATTTAAATTGTTAAATTTAGAAATTCATTTCTGGGTTAAGAATGTGCAGGAATAGCCAAGTTTCGATTCTGGAAATTGAAAATTCTATAGAGTGCCAGGTTTAAGATTCTGAAGACAAAGAAAGCCGGACAAAGATCCTGAAGCAGATGATGCTGAAGAACTAACGGAATACCAGCACATTGCAAGGAGGAGTCTGTTAATTTTGAGAGAAAGAATGAAGATCAAAGACTGATTAAGACTGAAGATGCAAAGACTCGACATGTGAGACTCGTCAACATCTGAGGGGGAGTCTGTTGGTGCAGTCATCTGTCGACTAAGTCTTATATCGAGTCTCGGGATCGTTGCAGAATTGTTCAAGCATGATATCATTATATATGATGATGACATCATATTGATGACATCACATATTGCAACTACACGTGAAATTGCATGCAAAGTTGAAATTAGAATGTTTGTTTTCGTCGGTTTCGCTTCAAAGTCAAATGCATGTTTTCGCTTGAAGTGATCTAGAGGATTTCGCTTGAAGTGATCTAGAGGATTTCGCTTGAAGTGTCTCAAGCGAAATCATGTATAGTATAAATAGGTTAGTTGACTTGTCATTTGTAACAATTGTCTTAGAGTGATACCGAAGTGTTGCCGGTATACCTTTTGATTGTAAACGCTGTTATATCAATACAAAAGAGGTTTAGAGTGATAAACAAGCTGTTTCATCGTCGGTTTCTTATTTTCCGCATCTGAAACTGATAAATCTCTTCTGAACGACTCGTTCGGGTCTGCAAACGATCCTACAACTTGTGATTTATTCAAACTATGAAGTAAATCCCATTACTTTTAGTGGATCTTTACATAAAACTATCCGATTTTGTAAAAACCTCGTTTTTAGGGAAGTTCCATCTTTACAACTTCTCGTCATCTTTTTCGAAAATAGTTATTTTGTCGAAACTTTGTGTTACACAAGTATTTACACACTTGTGTGTTCTAAAAACCATTCGTGTTAGTGTAAGATCCGTCTTTAAAAATATGTTTTCTCTTGACACTCGGTCCTTTAAAAATACCACCTGTAGATCCGTAGATCTACTAGTTTTAATCACTATTTTACAAGCTAAAACACTTTTACACAAGTTCATGATTCGAGTGTGGTAGAGTTTCATCTTCTAACCCTTGTTATACTTAAACAAGCTTTATGTCATAATCCAAGATCATGACTAAACCGGGTTAAATGATGATCCGAGCTACCACAACATAGATCGGGTCCAAATAATCACACAAATCAAATACTACAACATTTACACAACTTATAAGCTTTTAACCATCTTTTTAAGTGCTTTTAGTAGACTTTAAAGCATTATCTTGTAAGATTTCGAGTTTTAACCGTTACACATCGTATTAACCACTTCAAAATAGTTCGAGAAGGTGATTTAAGCAACTTACCACTAGCTCGAGGCTAGGGAAGAATCTAGACGTAAATCGGGTGGATAAAAGCAAGATAAAGAGGTCCTTCGCCTTCCGATTGCACCAAGCTTCTTCGTATGAGATCCTTATCACTTGTAGATGATTGGAATGGCTTGCATGGAATCGAAAATGGATGGATGCACAAGGGGGGTGTTCGGCCGTGAGCTAGGTAGAGAGGGAGAGAGAGTTGTGTTGAGTGAAATGCTAAGTGAATGTTCATGTGTGTTTAGTGTTAAACTTATAGACAATTCTCAAGGTTATTAACCATAAGATTATGTGCTATCTAGATACTAAGCACATGGATTATAATATTCATTTGAAGGACAAGGTGTGTCCCCCACATGGGGACGGTTTGGTTAAGGGGGGGGGGGTCTAGTTCGATTCTAACTAGTTAGTTAGGATATTAGTTAGGTTAAGTAAGTTAGTTAAGTGCTTAACCCGGTTAGTTGTGTGTCACGCGTTACAATGGGTGTTAGGGTATTCAGGGACCCTAACTGGCTCAGAAAAAGATAAATAATGAAAATGACATTATTTTCATGTTTCGGGTACAGTCCGGTTGTTCGGTTGGATAGTAATCCGTTAAAGCGTTAACAAAGCTTTAAAGTGTTGTTAATACCATTTTTAGTGACACAACTCATTTCTGACACTTTGGAAAGTGTCTAGTAATATTTTTCTCATGTTTTGGCACTTTATTAGGTAGCTAAAAGCTGAATTATTATGTAAAGTGCTGAATTTTGTACTTAGAGTACGTTTTAGGCACATCCAGTCATTGTAACTTATCCCTAGAGACGCAGTTCTACAACCCTTATATCCCTACACTCACCACTAGTGTAGCAAAATATTTCTGGCTCATACAGGCCTTAGAGGCAGTGTCTGCCTGATGCTGGCTTTATCAGCATGTTCAATAGGTTATCCGTTATAGTGCTACTGTGATTTTTGTGCATCATGTTTGTCACTAAGGTTCAGCATGTAAATAATGTAGTGACGGTAAGTAAAGTATGATGCAGGCATATGCATGTATCAGAAATCAAGTAGCAGTTTATTCACAAGTTCAAGCAAGCACAGTAATTAAGCAGTAATTAATTATTAATTAAGTCGTACGGATACCTGGTTTAGTGAGGGTTGTCACATTCTCCCCCCGTTAGAAAAATTTCGTCCCGAAATTTTAAGTTCTGCTTGTAGATGCAGGGTTCTTAGGAAATAAGTGGGGGTACTTCTCTTTCATCTGGTCCTCACGCTCCCAGGTGTATTCAGGACCGTGTCTGGCATTCCAACGAACTTTGACGAGCTTGACACTGCTCCGGCGGGTCTTGTTTTCCTTCCAATCCGTAACCTCAACCGGTTCTTCAACGAAATGGAGCGTGTCGTCAATATGAATCTCGTCGATGGGAATGGCAATGTCATCTTGAGTTGGACTTTTCTTCAGGTTGGATACATGAAATGTATCGTGGACTGAATGGAGTTCAGCAGGTAGGTCCAACTTGTATGCTACTAGTCCTATTCTTTCCAAAATTCTGAAAGGACCAATGTAGCGCGGATTTAACTTCCCACGCTTTCCGAAGCGTGCCACACCCTTCCAGGGTGAAACCTTCAATAAAACCATTTCTCCCACTTGGAATTTCACGTGTTTTCGGTTTGGATCCGCATAGGCCTTCTGCCTGTGGCGAGCTGCTTCGATGCGTTTAAGAATCTGCGCAATCTTGTCTGTCGTCTCTTGGACGATTTCGGGACCAGCAAGTTGCCTATCACCTGCGTCAGCCCAGCATAAGGGTGATCGGCACTTGCGTCCGTAAAGGGCTTCGAATAGCGCGACACCAATACTGGTGTGGTAGCTGTTGTTGTATGAAAATTCGACCAAAGGCAAATGCTTATCCCAGCTACCGCCCAAATCCATAACACACGCTCTCAGCATGTCTTCCAAAGTCTGTATCGTTCGCTCGCTTTGACCGTCAGTTTGCAGATGAAACGCAGTGCTCAGATTCAATTGCGATCCAAAAGCTTCTTGGAAGGATTGCCATATCCTTGACACAAACCTTCAGTCTCTATCAGAGATGATCGAGAGAGGCACTCCATGACGTGCAACGATCTCTCTCATGTAAATTTCAGCCAACTTGCTCGTATTATCCTTCTCTCTGATAGGTAAGAAGTGTGCTGACTTTGTTAGTCGATCCACTATTACCCAAATAGTGTCATGGCCTCTTGGCGTTCTCGGCAACTTTGTAATAAAATCCATTGAGATTTGTTCCCATTTCCATTTGGGAATCTCAGGCTATTGCAGAAGTCCTGAAGGCTTCTGGTATTCGGCTTTAACCTTAGCGCATGTTAAACATTTGCTCACATAAACAGCAACATCGCCTTTCATCCTAGGCCACCAATAGTAATCCTTGAGATCCTGGTACATCTTATCCGCTCCTGGATGGATAGAGTACCACGATTTGTGAGCTTCATCGAAAATAACCTTCCTTAAACCACCAAACAGAGGAACCCAAATCCTTCTCTCAAAACATAGCGTTCCTTCCTCGTTTGGTACCAGTAGCTTCTCCATCCCCCGGAGATATTCTTCTTCAAGGTTTCCTTCCTTGAGAGCTTCTTTCTGCGCGGCACGAATGCGCGAGGAAAGATTGGTTCGGATAATCATTTCTAAAGCCCTAACCCTTATGGGCTTGATACTCTCCTTTCGACTTAGGGCATCGGCGACCACATTCGCCTTCCCTGGATGATACTTTATCTCGCAGTCGTAATCGTTCAGCAACTCAACCCATCGTCTCTGCCTCATATTCAGCTCCTTCTGATTGAATATGTGTTGTAGGCTCTTGTGATCTGTAAAAATTGTACACTTCGTACCATAAAGGTAGTGTCTCCAGATCTTTAATGCAAAAACCACTGCGCCAAGTTCCAAATCATGTGTGGTATAGTTCTTTTCGTGCACTTTCAGTTGACGTGATGCGTAAGCAATAACCTTTTGGCGTTGCATCAACACACAACCCAATCCTTGACGCGAAGCGTCGCAGTATACCACAAAATCATCTGTACCTTCCGGTAGTGCTAAGATTGGCGCATTGCAGAGCTTATCCTTCAATATCTGGAATGCTTCTTCCTGTTTGATTCCCCAATCAAACTTCTTATCTTTCTGCGTGAGGAGCGTCAAAGGTTGAGCGATTTTTGAAAAATCCTCAATGAACCTTCGATAGTAGCCAGCCAAACCCAAGAATTGTCGAATCTCGGTTGGCGTCTTTGGCGTTTCCCAATTCTTGATCGCTTCGATCTTGGTTGGATCCACGTGGATTCCATCTCCATTCACCACGTGTCCAAGAAATTGTACTTCACGTAGCCAAAACTCGCACTTAGAGAATTTGGCATACAGCTGTTCTTTCTTTAGCAGCTCCAAAATAGCTCTTAAATGCTGTTCGTGCTCAGCCTTTGTCCTTGAATAAATCAAGATGTCGTCGATAAACACAATCACGAACTTGTCCAAGTACGGCTTGCAAACTCTATTCATCAAATCCATAAACACTGCAGGTGCGTTTGTCAAACCAAACGGCATAACAAGGAACTCGTGGTGTCCATAACGAGTTCTGAAGGCTGTCTTCGGGATACTTTCCTCTTGTATCCATAACTGATGGTATCCAGATCGAAGATCGATCTTTGAATAAAAGCTTGAGCCTTGCAGTTGGTCAAACAGATCATCGATTCTTGGCAGAGGATACCTATTCTTGATCGTCAGCTTGTTCAACTCCCGGTAGTCAATGCACATACGAAAACTACCATCCTTCTTCTTGACAAACAGGACCGGAGCTCCCCAAGGCGAGAAGCTTGGTCGGACAAATCCCTTGTCTAACAACTCTTGAAGTTGTGTCGACAATTCTTGCATCTCAGACGGAGCAAGTCTATAAGGTGCCTTAGCCACAGGCGCGGCGCCTGGAACTAAGTCGATGTGAAACTCTACTTGCCTCTGAGGTGGCAGTCCAGGTAAGTCCTCTGGGAAGACTTCTGGATATTCCCTCACGACAGGGATGTCTTCGATCTTCGGTTCTGCAGCCTTCTTATCCACAATGTGTGCCAGGAAGGCAACACATCCCTTCTACAAACACTTTCGCGCTTTCAGGCAGCTGATAATTCTCAATGGCGTATCACGCTTTTCGCCATGTACCACAATTGTTTCGCCATCTTCGGTTGGGATACGAACAACCTTTTCGTGACAAACTATCTCAGCGTTGTTGCCTGATAACCAATCCATTCCTACTACTACGTCAAAGCTCCCCAGCTGGACTGGTAGTAGATCCAAAGCAAACTCACGCTCTCCCAATTCGATCACACAACCTCTGATAACTTCATTGGCTTCTACTAACTTCCCGTTGGCCAATTCGATTGAGTAGGGAATATCTAACTTATTAGCGGCTAAACCAAGCATATTCTTAAATTCTAACGACACGAAGCTATAATCGGCACCAGTATCAAATAAAACGGATGCATAGCGTTGGTTTACAGGGAACGTACCAGTAACGACATTGGGGTCCTGGCACGCTTCCCTTGCTTCGATTTGGAACACTCTTCCACGGGCTTGGTTTAACTCTGGGCAGTTTCTCTTAAAATGCCCAATATCACCGCAGTTAAAGCATCCAAGTCTTTGTCCGTTTCCACCTCCATTTCCAGCTTGGTTGTTGTTTTGGTTCGCATTACCAACTTGATTCGCATCGATGCCTCGATTCCCGTTTCCTCCATTTTTCCCCTGTGGGCGATTTCCAATACCACCACGATTATTATTCCTATTCCCAAATCCTCCTTGGCCTCCCCGGCCAGCACTAGCCCAACAAGAATCCTTCAAGTGGCCAGTCTTTCCACAAACTTCACATACTTTTGGCCCGCATCGGCCAGAGTGATGGCGTTGGCAAGACTTACACTTGGGATGTGCACCCATATATCCTTTACCTTTCCTCCTACCACCAGCTGTATCCTGAGCTGGCGCGTTTTGCTCTCCTTTCTTAACAACCACACTGGCGCCCTGCTTGAAGTTCGAGAACTTCCGTTTGTTACCTCCTGATGACTCGACGTGAGTCTCTTTCTTCTTTTGCTCAACATCACCAAACTTGTTCAGGCGAATAGCCTCCTCTGTGAGAGCCACGCTCAAATCAATCGCCTCAGTAATGGTCGCAGGCTTGGATGAGGTCACCATGCTTATGATTTGAGGAGCTAATCCCCAAATGAAACGTTCAATTCGCTTGAACTCCGGAGTGACCTTGTAGGGTACCACATGCGATAAGTCATGGAACCTTTGAACGTACTCTGCAATCTTTGGACCTTCCATTTTCAAATGCCAGAACTCGGTTTCCAACCTTTGGATTTCTGCGCGAGAGCAGTACTTCCTGCGCATAAGTTCCTTCAGTTCGGTCCAGGTTAGCGCGTAGGCAGCAGCTTCACCAAGTGTCTGTACTTGCAAATTCCACCAAGAGAGGGCTCCATCCAAGAATAGCCCTGAGATATAGGTGACTTGCTGATCTAGTGCGCATTTGCTCATGCGAAGAACAGATTCGGTTTTCTCGGCCCAACGAACAAAGGCGACAGCACCTCCTGTGCCGTCAAAGTTGACCGGTTTGCAGTCTAGAAACTGCTTGTAGGTGCACCCTGCACATACATTATAACATGTGAATGGCATTAGCATCTCTGCTAAAAATATCCAATTAGGTCATGGTATGTCTAAATGACTTAGTATTACCATGAGGTGGATTATTGTTGCCATTGTTGTTTGAGCTGCTTCCGCTAGGTCCTCCTTGCGAAGCGGCGTATTGTGCGATGGCAGCAGCGATGACTTGCTGGAGTTCTGCCTCATTGGTAGGCATCGGCATTGGACGTTTCGGCGGCATCTTCTATAAGATGGTTTACGTCGGTCAGGCCATAATTATAATACATAAGTCAGGTCATAATATAGCGTATGTATATAACGATAGTAATAGTACATAACATCTCATGTTATAGTCATATTAAACACACAACATCCCATGTCACAAATATAAATAACCAAATCAAGCATCAGATATGGTGAGAATACTGCGATTGCCATATATTGAGACCACATAGTAAGCGTACAAGTACATCATAGTGTCATACAACATCAGTCGACTAAGGGCTACATCACCCTAGTCCAAAAACTATATCAAATCAGTATCAATACATCAAATACACGTCAACAAAAGTCAGAATCATAATGTAGTCTCCAAAAATGCTGTGCAGTCAAAAGCATTCACCGTCTTCTCACCAACGTCTACCCAAACGGTACTGAAGAGCTCTACACGGATGGCGGTGGAGGAGGGGGAAAGTGAGTGTAAAACAAGCGGCGCAAATGGAGCCAGTCCTCCTCCATGGCTCTCTGGGTACGCAAGAATGAAGCAACCTGCTGCTCCAGTGCCAAAAGGCGTGCAGCATAGTCTGGTGGTAAAGGTCGAGAGGGCTGCAAAGGAGAGTGGGTCTGACCCTGGCACTGACACGGCGGCGGCAGGGCTCTCTCAAGCTCCTGGATGCGCTGCGTGTGTGCCTCGTGCTCGGCGACAAAAGACATCAGAACGTCCTCAATAGTATACCCCATATGGAAAGAATGGTAGGGGTCGGTCGGTGGCATGGCAGAAGGTGATGTCCAAAGGAACGGCTCACTGGTGGGATCAAAAGGTGCCACATGAAATGGAGAAACAGGGGAAAAAGTAGCAGACGGTGGTATAGCAGGGATAGATACTGGTACATGTCCAAAAGGGTGAGCCGAAGAACCCTCTCCAGCTCGTGCTGGAGGTGTAAACCGAGGAAATGAAAAAGAGGTATCAATGTGACGGGTATCAGTGGTCTGAGTGGGAATAGGTGGGACCTCGTCATCAGCAGGAATCCACCCACACTGGGTGTGCTCGTCTCATGGGTCCACCTGTGCCTCAAAAAGTGCACGATCAAACTGAACTGGCATAGGATCATGGTGAGGTGCAACAAGAGGGTCAACGGGTGCATCAGCAATAAGTGGGGGATCAACATGATCAGCAGCAATGATGTGATCGTCCTCCAACAATGGAGCATCTACAGGGTGATCATCGATAGGTGGGTCAGCAACAACAGGCTCAATAAACATGCCAGCATGAGCAGGGTCATGCTCAAGCACTGGGTCAGGAGCAGGGTCTAGTGGCTGCTCGGGCTCATCAAAGGCCATCTCAAAGTCAAACTCGGGATCGATGGGATCAACTGGGTCGACTGGATCCTCCATAGGCTGATCCATGGGTATAAACTCTATATCCTCATCCGAGTTGAATCCTGGGGGAAAGTCAGGATCGGAATCCTCCACATCATCATGGTCGAAAGCAAAGCTAGGAATAGGGGCAACAGAGGATGCCTGGTCAGGATCTGATCCATGAGAAAAGTGCTGCGCACTCTGAGTGTGTGAAGGTGCGGAGGCCACAGACTCGAAAGAGCCTGGGACCAGAGAGTGAGCAGGTGACTCCTCAACGGGAGCATCTGCGATCATCAAAAGATCACCAGCAGCAAGAAGGGCCTCGCCCTGAACCTCGTCCTCTAAGGGCTCGTCATCAAAAAGATCGACGTCGTCGTCAGCGTCGGCGTCGATGAGTAAATCGTAAGCAGGATATGAAGCAAGCGGTATGGGAGCAGGGATCTCCACTAACGGTAGGTCCCCGGCCAAAGGGCCATCAGCGAGCTCATCAGCACCATCAGGTAAAGCGAAGGGCTGGATATCGTCCTCGTCCGTGCTCGTAATGTCGGATGTGTGAACCTCGCGCTCAGAAGACTCTAGGTCGTCCGATACTATAGGTCTAGGTCCTGTGGTGTCTGAGTCACCTGTGCCAGAGGTGTCCATGGTGTCTGTAACATAAACACAAACATGCATAAACAGTCAATCATACAATTAAATAATCACATAAGTCACCAAGTAAGCATTCAAATAGTTATCCTAGTCCCACTAGCCTCCCAGCCTCTCAGACTGCTCTTCCTAGTCCCACTAGCCAATTCTCCTAGTCCCACTAGCCAATTCTCTTAGTCCCACTAGCCAATTCTCCTAGTCCCACTAGCCAATTCTCCTAGTCCTACTAGCCATCTACCTCGATCTCCCAGACCGAGCCTCGGCCTCTAAGACCGAGCCTCAGCCTCCAAGACTGAGCCTATAAATAATAAATAAAATGTGCTCAACATTTGTTTATAAAAACGTTTTGGATTTGGACTTAAGTCGTATGCAGTAAAAATGTTTTCGTGAGAGCCCTAGTGATCATAGTCTAGACTCGAGAAAGAATCCTAGTTCGCTATGATCAGAGCTCTGATACCAAGCTGTCACACCCTGGCTTTGCGGAAGCGTGGTTAATTTTGGTGTGACTTCTTAATACCATAGCTTAATCATAACAAAGCTATATGAAATAAAATCATGCAAGATCATCCATTTGATTAAGTTTTAAAACCAGAGTAACATACCATTGTCTTAGAGACTTACAACATCTTAACATAAAACATTGTCTTGAAAAACATAAACATCAACTTGAAATAAACGCAGTTTAAGATTTGTGACTTGTCCAGGAAAGAGTCACATTTCCTAAACTGGGATGACCTTGGAACCCTTATGCAGCGGGAAAACATAACATACCGCGCCAGATCTTTAATTTCCTGAAATACATGTAAGTTGAAAAATCAACAATAATGTTGAGCGAGTTCATGTGTAAGTGAGTAAATAAACCTTGTATGTATACAAATCCTGGTATGTAGCAAATAAGGAAAAAGAGATCACCAACGGTTTGCAAGGCCATTGATATGTGTGAAGTGCAAGTAGGAAGACTCAAACCTTGCGATTTTGCGTCGGGGCACAAAGTCACCCCGAGGTCCGTACTGTTGGACCTGGGGTTGGGCTCGCTACACCCAGATAGATCTATCGCTTACGTCCCTCGGTCCTATAATGAGGATTAATGGCCTCCAGTTCACGCCTACCCACTCACATGATCTAAGTAGTAAACCTCCTTACGCTAACCATACCATGTATAAAGTACTCGTAATCATAGTAACATGTATTTCACCCCCGCAGTTTAGAAAACTGAAAACAGTTAAGAGAAAAGGGGGACATGAACTCACAGTGGTGCGTCTCTACCAAGTATGCCTCCAAATCGATCAGCTGTATGACGACCTACACGTGCTAACTCTATTAGACGGATGGCCATGCCTTAGCTTTATGGTTTAAGTTTTTGGGAAATAGTTAGGCAACTATTTCGTGTTTATATTCTGTATACTTGGTAGTTATTCTCCTTCCCAAGGATGGGGGATTTAATAAATGTATGTTCGTAACATTCGGATTTCACTATTAAGTCTCACTTAATATATTTTATTTCCAACTTCAAAATATAAGTATTCTTCCCAAAAATATTATATTTTAATACATGTGATTTTCCCAAAATAATACTTAGTAATATTATTTTCACCCTAAAATAATATTTATGTAGTTCACAAAATAATCATAAACACTTATATAAGTGATGTTGTGAAAAATATATACTAAATATATTTATGTATCACGTTTTATTTTGTGAAATCCCACCTCCGATATTTTATAAATAAGGTCGTGGCGAAATTCATGGTTTGAAAACAAGTCGACAAGTATCTCTAACACTTATAGTGAAAATAATTCTAAGTGTTAGGTTTTTAGAAAAATTTCGCCAGAGTTTCCTCTGTAACTGGAGGCGGCCACGCTTTCAAGCGTATCATTTTCTTTTATAAATCAAACCAACCATTTTTATTATTCAATCAAAACAATGTTCAAACCACAAACTAGTCAATATATATATAAATCGCATAAACTTCATGAACTTGTGATTTATTCAAACTATGAAGTAAATCCCATTACTTTTAGTGGATCTTTACATAAAACTATCCGATTTTGTAAAAACCTCGTTTTTAGGGAAGTTCCATCTTTACAACTTCTCGTCATCTTTTTCGAAAATAGTTATTTTGTCGAAACTTTGTGTTACACAAGTATTTACACACTTGTGTGTTCTAAAAACCATTCGTGTTAGTGTAAGATCCGTCTTTAAAAATATGTTTTCTCTTGACACTCGGTCCTTTAAAAATACCACCTGTAGATCCGTAGATCTACTAGTTTTAATCACTATTTTACAAGCTAAAACACTTTTACACAAGTTCATGATTCGAGTGTGGTAGAGTTTCATCTTCTAACCCTTGTTATACTTAAACAAGCTTTATGTCATAATCCAAGATCATGACTAAACCGGGTTAAATGATGATCCGAGCTACCACAACATAGATCGGGTCCAAATAATCACACAAATCAAATACTACAACATTTACACAACTTATAAGCTTTTAACCATCTTTTTAAGTGCTTTTAGTAGACTTTAAAGCATTATCTTGTAAGATTTCGAGTTTTAACCGTTACACATCGTATTAACCACTTCAAAATAGTTCGAGAAGGTGATTTAAGCAACTTACCACTAGCTCGAGGCTAGGGAAGAATCTAGACGTAAATCGGGTGGATAAAAGCAAGATAAAGAGGTCCTTCGCCTTCCGATTGCACCAAGCTTCTTCGTATGAGATCCTTATCACTTGTAGATGATTGGAATGGCTTGCATGGAATCGAAAATGGATGGATGCACAAGGGGGGTGTTCGGCCGTGAGCTAGGTAGAGAGGGAGAGAGAGTTGTGTTGAGTGAAATGCTAAGTGAATGTTCATGTGTGTTTAGTGTTAAACTTATAGACAATTCTCAAGGTTATTAACCATAAGATTATGTGCTATCTAGATACTAAGCACATGGATTATAATATTCATTTGAAGGACAAGGTGTGTCCCCCACATGGGGACGGTTTGGTTAAGGGGGGGGGGTCTAGTTCGATTCTAACTAGTTAGTTAGGATATTAGTTAGGTTAAGTAAGTTAGTTAAGTGCTTAACCCGGTTAGTTGTGTGTCACGCGTTACAATGGGTGTTAGGGTATTCAGGGACCCTAACTGGCTCAGAAAAAGATAAATAATGAAAATGACATTATTTTCATGTTTCGGGTACAGTCCGGTTGTTCGGTTGGATAGTAATCCGTTAAAGCGTTAACAAAGCTTTAAAGTGTTGTTAATACAATTTTTAGTGACACAACTCATTTCTGACACTTTGGAAAGTGTCTAGTAATATTTTTCTCATGTTTTGGCACTTTATTAGGTAGCTAAAAGCTGAATTATTATGTAAAATGCTGAATTTTGTACTTAGAGTACGTTTTAGGCACATCCAGTCATTGTAACTTATCCCTAGAGACGCAGTTCTACAACCCTTATATCCCTACACTCACCACTAGTGTAGCAAAATATTTCTGGCTCATACAGGCCTTAGAGGCAGTGTCTGCCTGATGCTGGCTTTATCAGCATGTTCAATAGGTTATCCGTTATACTGCTACTGTGCTTTTTGTGCATCATGTTTGTCACTAAGGTTCAGCATGTAAATAATGTAGTGACGGTAAGTAAAGTATGATGCAGGCATATGCATGTATCAGAAATCAAGTAGCAGTTTATTCACAAGTTCAAGCAAGCACAGTAATTAAGCAGTAATTAATTATTAATTAAGTCGTACGGATACCTGGTTTAGTGAGGGTTGTCACAATGAGCATATGGTAGTTGGTACTAAACTGGTACCAAATTTACAGTACTAATTTTTTTCGGTGCCGTACCCACTTTTTGGCATTTTCAGTAACGGTACGGTACGAAACCAGTACTTTACCTTTAAATACTGGTACCGTACTGTACCGGTACTGAGTCGAACATTTTCGGTACCGCTACCCATATATGGCAATTTTCGGTACCGGGTAATTTGCTACCGGTACGGATCTCATCCCTATTTTATATTACAGGAAATAACCCTTACTAAGACAAAGCTAAGAAAATTTGTGTACAATATATATTTATAGTGATTTCAAATAAGCAAATGTGTGATTACGAATGACTAAAAAACAAAATGTTGCATTTATCTAAAATACAAAATCATAAGTGTTGCTTTACCTAAATCCATCCTTATCTGCCCAAGGGTTCTACAAAAGTTATGTACGCTGCAAGAAAATATAGCCAAAAACTTGCTACCATACCATCCAACAACATCTGCACAATTGTAACAAAGAAATTCAAATAGGAAATGTATAAAAGTTCCAAACATCAGAAAATGGCAACATATGTTGAAATTCGAATGATGAGTAAATAGATAATCTACCCATTCCATTTATGACTCCAGCCCAACCCGTTATGCCGAAAAACTCATCCTATCTCACATCTACTCCCAGCCCTCAACAAATGAATTAGGATGAGAATTTTAACCCATCAACCCCAAATCTCACCACAATAATCACACCCTTAAAATTCTGAAAAGAGAATCCAGCCAACTCTCTAAGGAATCATAACCCGATGATAAAAATAAAAGAATTGGACAAAAAGATTCTTAATACCAGAGGTCTAGTCCCTTTAACTACACCTCTCCACTAAATTCGAGTTTCTGAATCAATATTATCAATTTTTCATTTAGACTGAAACGAAGAGATTAATTATAGCCTTAGGAGGTGGAGAGCTAACTGATGAAACCCATTTCACCTACAAATAAACTTCAAAAAAAAAAAAAAAAAAAAACTCAATCAATTGATCAATCGATCGATTTACCAAGAAGCATAAACAGAATGAAATCCAATGGATCTGGAAGACAACAAATTTTAATAAGATCAGAAAATAATGCATACCTGCGCCACCATCGAGATAGACAGAGATTCGACTGAGTTCGCCCATGGCGTTTAGGGTTTTCTTTTGCTGTGAAAATGGAAGGGGAAAAGAGGATTTTAAAAAAGATGACATGAAATTTAAGAAAACAAAATCAATACACAAAAATGAGCAATAATAAAGGCGTACCTGATGGTTGAATCGATTCGATTGCAGAGGTTGATGGATTACAGAGCTTGAAGGAGAAGAAGGATGAACAAATGGAAATCTAGGGTTTTGTTAAAGAAGCGTATGTGAGAAGAGAAGAGGAGTAGAGATACAAATCTAGGGTTTTACGAAAAGATACTTATATGCGGGTCATAAAAACACAATACGGATCCCCTTACGGATCCCGTGTCAACCCATCCAGTTTCCCGCCAAAACCACATCTAAGAAGCCCTAATATTGCGCCACGTGTCCCAAATTATATTCGTTTATTATATATAATAGATTCCAGATTTACGGAAACATAACATAATTGATTTATCAACATATGCTTTAATACCACATGTTGATCAATTCTTTAAAAGTATGATAAAACAAGAAGTATAGAATGTGTGTACCTACTAAGCAAGCAATCACAGAGATGGAGGTAGACATATTCTTTATTGATCAAGTTCCCATTTAAGGTATACGTTTAGGATGGTTAAGGTGATCTTGAAGATCACAAATTTAGAGAGAGAGGGAGGGGACGAATTGGTGTTGATGTTGGTGATTGTTTAACCCTTAAACCCTTAACCCAATGGTAAAAGGCGACCCGTACGCCCGCAATCGCAGACAACACTGGTTAGCCCAAACCCACCATCTCCAGTTCCAGAAAAAAACCTTCCGGCCGTAGACCTACTACGGTAAAACCTGGTTGTGATCAGATTCGAACTTGAGACCTATAGCCTCAAACCCAAATTTTCACTTCCCCTCCAATGCCAATTGAGCTATAACTCATTGGTTTAAACCCTCTCTATTAATCTGTATTTATATACACCCAAGGAGAAACCGTAGTTTATCTAGTAAGGGTCATTACGCCCATCTAATAATTACCAATTAATCATATAAGGTTAATAAAATCTCAATAATCCATTTATTAGATAAATGATAATAAAGGCTATATAATCTATTTAACATAAATATATTCTTACTTATGTGTATATGTTTTTTTTAACGGTCAACATAATCAATCCATAGCATTCATCTTACGTGTATATGTGATTAAGTTCTTTTGAAAAAAAATGCATCTATATGTGCTAATTGAATTTTGAGTACGGATTTAAAAACTTAACTATAAAGGAGGTGTAAATGTAATTTTGACACCCACACAGGAGCTTGTTTATGAGCAAGTGGATATTGGATTTTATTATATTTGAATCATGTAAAATTGTAAATTATGAGTGACTAGGAGACTGTGACCGGATATTAAGAATTTGAAAATGAGAAATATATATTAGAGTTTATGTATGTTTTTTGAGTTTGATGACGGGGGTAGCCCAAGACTAAATAAAATGACTAAATATATGAATGCTCAAAGGGTTAAACAGTTCAATGGTTGAAAAGCCGAGGAGATGAAGTAAAGCAATACGGGAACAGTAAATAGTCACATCTCCGGATTGCTTCACCAACTCATCAGCCGCAAAAGCAACACGGATCCACAGAACACACTCTTTTACCCGCAGGTCAAAGCCTTCAACCCCCCAAAAAGGGCAAAACCCCCATTGCAAGCATATTCACTAGTCAAATACATTCTTCTTTGAGCAATGTCTTTTCCTATAAATAAGACACTTCATTTACTGAAGACGACATTCCAGACCAGTCCTGATTCCTGAAATCTCTGGTCATTCACTTCGAAGTACTTGCTTCATACGAGTTGCTTCCTTTCACATCCAATACACACATTCTGTTTGCTCCTTCATCCGAATCTGAATACACTTCAGAGGAGGACCTTCAGCAAACAATTAAAATAAACTAGTGAACCTCTCTCCACGTCTTGCAAACGTGGGGGGACCCCACGACCTGCGTTAGGCAAAGTTGAACCCTTCAACCCTTTTGCCTAACCAGTCAAGCTACTATCTCTGGTGTATTATTTGTTGCATCAACAAGTTGGCACCCACCGAGGGGCTACGCCGCTATTTCTCCTCAAAAAGACCTAGTAGTGTAGCTCTTTTCTCTTGAAACTACCATGTCAGAAAGTGGATCCCCGGGAGAAGTAAATCAAGTCCCAAACACCTCAACCCTGGGTACTAGCCAAGCTCATTTGGCTATACCAACTTCTTTCTCAACTTCAACATTCCAACTCCGTCCAGATCCAGAGTCCCTTCCCCCAATGTTGGTGTCTCTGACACTCCAGCACGTGTTGAACTTACCCCTGAGGGGGTTGTCAACAATTTCCTTGAGTTGAGGTCTCTCCTCAACCAATATGTGAGTAGGGAAAGGGACAAGGGAGTGAGGATTCGTCTAGACTATGATGAGCCAGAGCCGACATTGTCTCCCGGACCCCCGTCCCTCCTTTTACATCTAGGGACGAGGCTGGTCCCAGTAATCCTCCAAACCCTAATCCATATCTTTCCACAAGGCCGAATCCTACAGCATATCCTCTCTTCTCTTCTCAACCAGTTACAAGTGGTGCTCCTTTGGGGCATGAGCTGACCCTTGACCAGCTCCTGCAATCCCCAGTGACAAGCCTTCCAGCTTCCACAACAACTTCATGGGAGCAAGCTTTGTCCGTGCTCCCCTTGGCACGAAGTGCTGTAATGAGCACCCATTTGGGAGTCAGTTACCCTGTTGCACCCGGAAGCCTTCAAGGCTTCAACCTTATGCCTCAGATGATGACCCAGATGATGGCCAACTTCCCGTGGCAGCATTTTGTCAATCAGGTGCTGGCCACTCAAGGGAACAGTAACAATGGCAACAACGCGAGTGCAAGGGTCGAAGAAGATTTGGCCAAACCCTAGAAGCCGAGTAACCTTTCTTGCTTTTCACAGCAAATAGCTGATTATGATTTTTAAACAAAGATCAAGATGCCTCCTCACATCAAAACGTATGATGGGGCTGAAGACCCTGAGGACCATCTTCAGATCTTTACCGGTGCAACAAGGATTGAGAAATGGTCAAATGCTGAATGTTGTCTAATGTTCATGCAAACTCTTGTCGGATCAGCCAGGATTTGGTTCAATGATTTACCTGCTCGAAGCGTTCGAAGCTTTGACGACCTCAGCAAGGGTTTTCTGGCCAATTTCTCCCAACAACGGCGATATGTCAAAGACGCAACTGTGATCTTTCAAATAAAACAACGTGACAATGAAAGTCTTCGAGAGTTTATCGAACGATACAAGAAGGAAGGTCTAACATATGTAGGGGCAGACGAGAAAATGAGGGTAGCTGGTTTTATGAACGCTATCACCTCAAAATACCTCACAAGAGATTTCAACAAATCCCTGCCCAAGACCTTGGAAGAAGCTCTCGAAAGAGCGGAAACCCATATCCGGGGAGAGGAGGCAGTAGATATTAAACAACAAAGGAAAAGAGGATCCAGCTGGCGAAGCAGCAGCCCGGCCAGAAAAAGGGGGAACATTAACTCCTATGACAGACGTCCAAAAGGGTTCAGACCTTCGAAGGCTCGAAGGTCGAAACCCTTCCACCAGGGAGAAAGGCATAAGTTTCACACCCCTCACGAAGACTCCTCAAGAAATCCTTGCAACAGAAGAGGTCAAGCAAAACTTTCGGCCTCCTAGGCCTCTCCCCAAAAGCAGGAAGAATCAAAACTCCACGCAATATTGTGAATTTCATGAAGAAAAGGGACACCATACCAACGATTGCTTCCAACTTAAAAAGAGGATCGAAGAAGTCGTCAAGTCCGGGGAACTTGCTCACTTGGTTAAGGGAGTAAGGGACAAAATGGCTGAAGGAAAAAGCAAGGAAGTCAATATGGTAGATTTCGATGGAAGGGTTCCAAACAAAAGGCAGCGGTTGGAAGCTTGGGAGCTTCAGTGTGTTTGTTTCCCCCCAACTGAAAAAGACCCTCTTTCAAACCCTCTTGTGGTGAGGCTACTGTGGGAACATTGCAAACAAGTAGAGCATATATAGACACTGGTGCTGCTACCGAAATCATGTTTGAAAAGTTCTTCAACCGTCTAAGCAATGAAGAACATTCAAGGCTTCAACCCTCTGGAACCTCCATAAAAGGTATTGCCGACATACCCCTCAAGCCTTTAGGGAAATTGACACTTGATGTTCGTTTCAGCGAAGGTCAGAAGGAGAGAGTCCAACCACTCACCTTTGTGGTTATCAACATACGACGTGATCATTGGAAGGTCGGGACAGTGTGCATTTTATATGGCTGTGTCCGTTGGCCATGGCACTGTCAAATTTCCCACTAAAAGGGGAATAGCAACCCTTCAACCGTCTCAGGAGGCCTACATGATTGAAGGTGAAAGCTCCAAAAGTGAAGAAGATAAACAAAGGCTGACGATAAATCCCAAGTACCCCGAGCAAAAGATAAGGGTCAATCCAAGCCTTTCACAAGAGACCCTCTCGTATCTTGAAAAGCTATTAACACATTACAGTGATGTCTTTGCTTGGTGCCCGGAAGATACGACAGGAATCCCTCGAAGTATCGCTGAACATGAATTAAAGATACCACCCAACGTCAAGCCTGTCGTCCAAAAGAAACGAAGTCTAGCACCCGAAATTCTCCCTTGAAAAGCTTGTGTTAGCCGGCATTCTCCGTGAGGTCAAATATCAATCCTGGGTTGCAAACCCGGTAATGGTCCGAAAGCCAGACAATTCGTGGAGAATGTGCATAGATTTCAAGGATCTTAACAAGGCTTGTCCTAAAGATTGCTACCCGTTACCAGAAATTGATCTCAAGGTCGACTCCCTTACTGGTTACCCGTTCAAATGCTTTCTTGATGCCTACAAAGGTTACCATCAAATCCTCATGAAGGAAGAGGATGAAGAAAAGACAGCCTTTCATACGGATAAAGGGATATTCTGTTACCAAAAGATGCCTTTTGGCCTCAAGAACGCTGGAGCAACATATCAACGCCTAGTGGACAAGGCCTTTGCAAGTCAAATCGGTAAAAACATGGAGGCATATGTAGATGACTTGGTGATCAAAAGCAAGACGGAGTATCAAATGCTCGATGACATTCAAGAAACCTTCAAGAACCTAAGGAAAGTCAACATGAAACTCAACCCAGAAAAATGCTCTTTCGGGTTTGAGGAACGTAAATTCCTTGGGCACATTGTGGGAAAACAAAGCATCAAAGCCAACCCGAATAAGGTGAAAGCTGTTCTGGAAACCAAGCCACCAAGAAGCAAGAAAGAGGTTGAGAGCTTAAATGGGAAGCTTGCAGCCTTGAAGCGTTTTACCTCCAAGTTGGCTGAAAGATCTTTGCCCTTCTACAAAACGCTCAAGAACTGCTCTGATAAGAAAGACTTCAAATGGATTGAGGAGGCTGAAGAAGCCTTCAACCAGATGAAACAACATCTTGCTTCCTTACCTGACATTGCAGCTCCAGAAACGGGGGAGTTAATCTCGGTGTACCTTTCAGTCGCTGAGGAGGCCATAAGCTTGGTCCTCACAATTGAGCAAGAAAAGGCACAGGTACCCGTTTATTTCTTCAGCAAAACTCTAAAATTGACTGAAACCAAATATCCTCCTCTTGAAAAACTTGCCCTAGCCCTAGTTCAAACAGCTAGAAGGCTTCAAAGGTATTTTCAAGCACACCCTATACAAGTGGTCACTGACCAGCCTATTAAGAGTGTGCTTGAAAAACCAGAAAACTCGGGACGATTAGCCAAATGGGCAGTGGAACTAGGTGAGCATAACATCACCTACGTCCCAAGAAAGGCTATCAAAGCCCAAGTCTTGGCTGATTTCATTATAGAAGTCCCAAAGCAAACAGCCACTGAAGTGAACACCGCCACCACTGAACCCTCAGACCTTGAAGCCTGGAAGCTTTTCACCGATGGGGCTTCAAGCGTTGAAGGGTCAGGGGCTGGGCTCATTTTGATCAACCCAGAAGGGTTGGAATTTACGTATGCTCTCAGTTTTGATTTTCAGACCACCAACAACGAGCCTGAATACGAGGCACTGATCGCCGGCTTAAGATTGGCTAAAGAAATGAAGGTCCAAAAGCTTGAAGTGTTCACAGATTCGTTGCTGGTCTCGAGCCAAGTGAATGATAGCTACGTTGCAAAGGAGCCCAACATGAAAAGATACAAAGAAAAATCCAAGGAGCTGATGAATACCTTTCAAACATGCAACATCAAGCAAATTCCCAGGTCCCAAAACAAAAAGGCAGATGCCCTGAGTAAGCTTGCATCTCTCACTTTCGCCCACCTTACCAAGAAGGTGTTGGTGGAAGTGTTAAAGGCTCCATCAATCGACGAATTGGAAGTTCAAGACGTAGTCACTGAGGAAGATCCAAATTGGATGACTCCGATCAAGAAATTCCTTAAAAATGGTGAATTGCCAAGTGATCAAATAGAAGCCGAAAGGGTTAAGATCAAAGCAAGGCAATATGTGCTAAAAGATGAAACCCTTTACAAAAAGGGTTATCTTGCTCCCTTGCTAAGATGTGTGGGTCCCGAGCAAAGTCAGTATTTGATCAAAGAAATTCGCGAAGGTATATGCGGAGCTCATTTTGGAGCTAGGTCGGTGGTTGCAAAACTTATGAACCTTGGGTATTTTTGGCCCTCAATGCACCGGGATACCGTTGAGCAATTAAGGAAATGTGATGCCTGCCAAATTCATGCACCAATCCCAAAAAGTCCCAAGCATGATCTGGTCCCAATAACCTCAGCATGGCCATTCTAAAAATGGGGGATGGACATTGTCGGCCCTTTTCCCCCAAGCAAAGGTGGGGTGAAGTTCTTGTTGGTGGCCATAGATTATTTCACCAAGTGGCCTGAGGTTAAACCACTTGCAAAGAGCACGGGAAAATAGGTCATTGACTTTGTTTGGGAGAACATTATTTGCCGCTATGGATTGCCGGGAGTACTTGTCACTGACAATGGAAAGCAATTTGCTGAGAAGCCTTTCAGCGTTTGGTGTAAAGAATACAGGATCAATCAGGTTTTCAGCTCAGTGGCATACCCACAGTCAAACCGTCAGGTTGAAAGGACAAATCGAAGCATAGTGTAAGGTATCAAAACAAGACTGGGAAGGTACGAAAGCAACTGGCTCAACGAATTGCCTAGTGTTCTATGGGCCATAAGAACAACCGAAAAAACAAGCCATAAGAGAACACCCTATAGCTTGGTATTTGGATCCGAGGCTGTGATCCCAGCTGAAGTGGGAGTTGTAACACAACGAACCGTCAACATGGATCCCGAAACAAACCAAAGAGAGACCATGTTAAACTTACAACTCCTAGAAGAAGCACGAGACCAAGCTGCAATTCAAGAAGCCAAGTACAAGAAACGAATGGAAGCCTACTACAACAAGAGAGTCAAGAATGAATGTTTCAAGCCTGGAGACCTGGTGCTTAGAAACAATGAAGCTAGTAAAAAGGAAAATCAAGGAAAGCTTGGCCCAAAATGGGAAGGTCCATACACCATCCTTGAAGCACATAAGGGTGGATCTTACAAGCTAGCAGACTCAGAGGGTAAAAGGCTTCCCAGGCATTGGAATGGAAAGACCTTGAAAAGGTTCCATGTTTGAACAGGAAAGATTGGTTTGTATCCTACAAGTTGTATTTCGAGAATGACAATACGAACACCTTTTGTAAGAACAAGTATCTATTGAATGAATGAAGTCGTTTTATCAAACTTGTCTTTCTATCCTAAAATCAGGTTGAGAACCTAGCAAAAAACTCCATGGCAAGGGCCATGTAAGGGGATGAGCTCCCAGGCCACATCGCTCAATAGGTTCAAGGGTTGAATGAACCTATATAAGGGGTGAGTTCCTAAATCAATACAACTCCATGAGACTTATCATTAAAAACAAAATCGTCTCATATACAGGTTTGAACAGCCTACACCAAACGTTCCTTAAGCCTTAGGAGATTAATCAACAAACAGGCTTACGAAATCAAACAAAAACAAGAAAATAAATAGGATAGGTGCTATGTCTTCTTGTTAAAAATACCAAGGCTAAGTGACTGCAGCATTGAACCCTTTAAGGTATAAAAACATAAAGGCAACACAAACTTGACAAAGACAAAGTTACAAGAAAAAGATATAACTCGAAGAGTAGTACAACAACTTGAACAAAGACTTATAAAAACTTAAAATACAAACCAAGTCAAGTTACAAAACTAAGAAGCCTTCAAGGCTTCAAGCCAAATATGTGACAACTCGAAACCAATAAAGGCTTCAACCTACTTACGGGTAATCCAAAAACCTTAAAAGCTTGAGGCCAACCAAGCTGCCTTAACGAAATAGGCATAAGTATAAAAACACAGCACAAAGAAAATAGTTAAACATAATATCATAACAAAGAAAGCTATGAAAGACTTTCAACCATTCAAACATAAGTTAAAACAAGTCCTAGTAACTTGCAAGTTTAGATATTGTTCAAACGGCCATACAGGCCTAAAAGCACAACCACATAACAAGAACCTTAGGGGTTCCTGCAAAACCTAATATTGTCTAAAGTTAACATTACAAACCACAAATTGTTTTTGAGTACTAAGAAAGCTACGAATATTCGTTAAGCATCAGCAGAAGGCTTGGAAACCCCGGAACCTTCACCCTTGACCTTATTTGCTTTCTTGGACTTCTTAGCTTTTACACCACCATCACCACCTACTGCTGAAGCCTCCAAGCTTGCATCCTTCGAAGCATCCGGTCCACCTGAAAGGGTGTCATCACTATTGATGCGTGCGAAGTGTTACTTATTTTAGGTGTATATTTTAAGCCCTTTTTAACACTTATTTTAGCCAAGTTTTAAATTTATAAAACACGATATTTCACTAACACTAAACACACATATGGGCAAGTGCACCCATCGTTGAGTGTAGTATAGCGTTGGTAAGATACCGAGGTCGTCCAAGGACACAAGAGCTTTTAGTACCGGTTTATCCTCAACGTCTAACCAAAATAAAAGTTTAGAAAAATGTTTTAAACTAAGAAAATTAAAAACTAACTAAAATGCTGAAAAATAAAAATAAAAGAAAAACAGATAGACAAGATGAATCACTTGGTTCCGACTCGTATCTAGTATAACCTTTGATTATTTCCGCACTTTTGCACATAATTAAGAGATTATCTTAGTTATTGTAGTAGGCCCCTCTTTTGAAGGTGACGTTACCCTCACCCCAGTAGTTTGAGTCAGCAGGGATACAATCCTAAAAGGGTGGATTATTGGAAGATAATGAATTAAGTTATTAATGCAGTATTGTGGTAGGCCCCGCTTTTGGCGGTGACGTTACCCTCGGCTAAGTAGTCTGAGTCAGCAGGGATACAGTCCTAAATAGCCGGGTTATAGTATTAATAGTAGTTAACTTATGAGGGGATCAAAGAGTTTGGACCCCCGCCATCCAATACCGTGAAGTATTGAAGGAGGTCCTACTAAATTTGACCCAGGTCCATTGCAGGACCTCTAAACGCTGAACAATGGCAAGACCTTAACCAAACCGTTCCCTTAACCCCCTACCAGGTAGCCAACATATCTCCATATAGACCGTGGAGACATGAATGGTGAAAATCGTTTATTTTATATAGACAGTAAAATAATGCCAAGACACCACGGACAAACGATAAGGAAAGATCACCTTCAACATAAGTAACTAGTTATTAAAGTCATTAATACAAAACCAAATAAAAAGTGCAAAAGATTAGAAATAAAAAGTATTATACTAGACACTTTGTCTTCACCAAGTGATGTAAGAGACTTAGGCAAACATGGCCTTGATTGTCAAGAACTCTTACGATCAATCTTGGATCCCGAGACGACTCACACACTCTACGATGGACAATGGATGATGGTGGTGGATGATGGTGTTGTGATGGTGGTGGGTGGTGGATGAAGTGTGAGAGAGGTGGTGTGCCAAGGGATGGTTTGAGCTTGAGCCAAGAACTCCTATTTATAGCCTGTACAGAAGCCTGGACACGGCCCCGTGTCCGCTGGACACGGCCCCGTGTCCACCCTTTTCTCTTTCTTCATTAATACAGTTTGTCTTTATTAGCTCCACACGCCCCCGTGTCCGCTGGGCACGCCCCCGTGTCCGTCTGACACTCTCTCTCTTCATTAATTGTAATTCGCAATTACAATTAATGCGCCTGCTGTACTTTCGCCACGCCCCCGTGTCCGCTGGGCACGGCCCCGTGGTGGGCAATAGAAGCTTCTACAGGTTTGTCTTTAGTGCCAGAGCTGTTCATCCTGAGCACTGCCCCGTGCTGAGCTGGGCACGCCCCGTGTTGGGCTTGGCACGCCCCGTGTCGGGCTGGGCACAGCCCCATGCTCAGCTGGGCACAGCCCCATGCTCAGCTTTCTTCTTGTTTTTGCTTTGGGAGTTGTTGTCGAGGGGTCGGACATGCCACGTTTCTTCCTTTTCTTTGTATTTATGTTGGTTTTGGCTGTATATTTGTTCCTTTTGTTCGTTTAAGCTCATTTGACCCTGTAAATTCAAAAGGAAGACAAAAACACACTTTTTCCAACATTAGTACTAAAAAAGGGTTAGTTTTATGCCTTATTTGATGTAATTTATATGTTGCATTTTACACACATCAAATACCCCCACACTTGAATCTTTGCTTGTCCTCAAGCAAAACTCTTTATAATGTGGCTTTACACTCCCAAATGGAATTGGTAGAAGAGAAGGTTTTTGGGCTTGTCATAGAGTGTCGGGAATCCAAGATTCTTTATTAGGCTTTATTTTTATGTTATTTACAATCCTATTCGTTATGATTTATTTTGAACTTTTCATAAGAGAAATTACTTATTTGGGCATAACATGCCTCTTTAAAATTTTATTTATATACAAGTTCACATACCTCACGGGGAATCACTCAACACTCGGCCGAAGATGTATTTTTGTGAAACACTCGAGAGTGGCATGGAACTTACTCATACCATAAGCTTGCCAAGCAATCAATCCTCCTCCTTTTTAACTATACACCTTTGTAAATATCAAGAGGACTTTTGGGGTGAAGGGTTTGGCTTGGGCTAAAGGTAGGTGGTTGGGTTAGTGGTTAGTAAAAGGGCAAAAGGCGTAAAAAGCATCGGTTTTCGTAAGACCTCTTTTTTTTTTTTTTTTTTTTGATGAAGCCACTATTCAAACAAAGTTATTTTTGATAAACTTGTTTGTTTATTTCTCTTTTGCTTCATCATCATCATCTTTTTTTTTTTTTTTTTTTTTTTTTTTTGAAAGTCATAAGAAAAACCGAGCTTGTTACTAAAACAAAGGGTTAAAAATAAAAAGGTTTTGGTGGGTGAAAGGGTTTTTTTTTTTTGTTTTGGGTTATGAAATGAAAAGGTTTAGGCTCAAAGGGGTTAACTAGGGGGATTTTGGGTAGGTGGTAAAAAAGAAAAAGAAAATAATGGTGTAGAAATAAAAAGGGTTAGTCCTAATGCCTCCATCATTTACTTACTCGGGTTTAAGTTGGTAAGGACCGGGAATGTATCGTCATGGCAAGTTCTAGATTCGTAAGAACCAAGCGGCTATTCACACAAGAAACGAAAAATGAGCATTTAGTCTAATGATATGTAATTGTATGCTCAATAAAGGCTCAAAACTCACTTTTGTGGGAATGGGTTTTTATGTGATCAAGTATATATAATCAAATTTTAACTAAGCTTGTCATGCCTTTTCATAATTTCTTATGTTGGTTCTTTTTATCACGACGCTATCGGTTGTAAATTCGTAAAAATATAACCTTTTTAGAATTTGAATTTTCCGAGTTAAACCTAGACAAGTAAAAAAATGAAATTTTTGAAAAAAAATTGGGGTGATTAGCGGTTCCAATAGAGTTTTGTGTAAGGCTTGTATTTAGGACTTGCAAAATTCAAGGTTTTAGCATCCCCCCCCCCCACACTTAAATTACACATTGTCCTCAATGTGTCCCAAAAATAAATTTTTAGGTTGATTAGATGTGTAAAATAGTGGGTTAAAAACAAGATTTTATGGTACTGGGTAGCTGAACACGGGGTGGTGTTGGCTGAGCACGGCCCAGTGTCCAGACTGCCAGTACCAAAAGTAAACAGAAGGCTGGGCACGGGGGCGTGTCCAGTGAGCACGGCCCCGTGTCCAGGTACCTGAACTGGGCATTTTCTACAGAACCTTGGGCACGGGGCGTGTTGGGGTGAGCACGGCCCCGTGCTGAACCTGCTGTAATGAAGAAAAATCATCGGGAGGCTCTGTTTTTGTGTTGGTTCAAGCTTCCCTTATCATCCTTCACCATCCCGAGTGTGTTTTATTCCTGAAAATTAAAAACTAAACTAGAAAACATAAAGGTTAATCTAAACTAAACTACAGATAGTTCCGCGGAATGCCTCCGTGGTGCGCCACGTTTATAAGGGTCCTTGGCTAGACCCACCTTATCGGGTGGTTCTGGCTCATCTTCAATTAGGGGGTCATCATTGCCGAATGGATATTTCATTGATCGCTCAAGATCGACACTTCTTTTAAATGCCCCTAATTTAAGAGGTAGATTGTTGAACTTCCGGTTTTTCAAAGCTTCGTGAGTTTTTACAAATGGTCGTCCCAACACTAGAGGAGCGTCATCGAGGATGAAAAAATCGGTCGGGATTACCATTTGATTTGTTTGAACCAATACATCCTCAACTATACCGATTGATTTTATTACTTTCCGATTGGATAGAAAAATGGGTATTTGAAGTGGAGAAAAATCACTAATACTTAATTTTTCGAAAATGTAGTTAGGCATTATGTTAACACAAAGATCTTTATCAATTGTGACATTACTAATAAATGAATTTTGAAAGAAACATGGAACCGGTGTAATGTTCATTTCAAATGGGTCTTCTTTTATTAGTGAAGTTTGATCATTAGTTAACTTAACACTTACCGTTTCGTCAATTTTAGTGTTAGTGTTTAACTCTTTTAAAAACTTAGCATGAGTGGGTCCTAAACAATGATTTTTGAAAGAAGGTGTCAAGAGATTAATTTCTTCAAAATTAGACTCTTCTTGGATTTTAACGTTGTCGGACTCACCTTTTTCGTTGTTTAACTCATGTGTCGGTTTTTCACTTATTTGTTCTTCCATTTTTACATTTTCAGTTATCTCTTCTTTTTTTAATTCTTCTCTTGCGCGGGACTCCTCTTCCCTTGCGCGAGCTTCTTTTATACATCGATCGATAACTCTTATGTGTTCTAATATCCTATCGGTTACTTCGGTTATAGAAAAAGAGTCGGTATTTTCTAAGCTTGAATCCGGTTGTTCGACCCTTTGTTCCTCATAATACCCATATGAAGTCGATGGTTCGCACCATTGTTCTTCATTGTAAGCATATGATGGATAAGGTTCGTAATTTTGTTCTTCATAATACTCATATGAGGTGGGTTGTTCACGCCATGGTTCCTCATAGTAAGTATACGAAGGTGGTGGCTCATATCTTGGTTCCTCAAAGTATGAGTATGAAGGCTCATACCTTGGTTCATCAAAATATGAGTATGAGGGAGGAGGTTCATACCTTTGGTCTTCATAGGATGTGTATGAAGTTGATGGCTCGTACCTGGGCTCCTCATAGTAGGTGTATGAATTGGATGGTTGATATGAGTGATTATTTTGAATCGAGCGTGCATTACGACAATTAGTGCAATAATTACCCCTATAATCATCCTCCTCATAGGTGTAGTTGTAACCTCCTGAGTATTGATCCATAAGAATCACTCAGCAGACCACAACTGAGTCTCGAGATCAGAAAACAAAAATAAAAACGGAAACAGAGGCTGGACACGGCCCCGTGTTCAGTGGACACGGCCCCGTGTTCAGAATCTGTATCTTGGCGTTTTAATTAAATTTACTGATTTCGTTGAGCACGGGGCGTGTTCAGTGAGCACGGCCCGTGTTCAACCTACTGTAAATGCAAAACTAAACTAAAATGCAGAAAAATGTGGGCCCGTTTTGAAAAGGTTTTGAAAAACTGATTAGGCCGTCGATTATAAGCTTTCTTAAAATCCTTGTGTCCCCGGCAGCGGCGCCAAAAACTTGATGCGTGCGAAGTGTTACTTATTTTAGGTGTATATTTTAAGCCCTTTTTAACACTTATTTTAGCCAAGTTTTAAATTTATAAAACACGATATTTCACTAACACTAAACACACATATGGGCAAGTGCACCCATCGTTGAGTGTAGTATAGCGTTGGTAAGATACCGAGGTCGTCCAAGGACACAAGAGCTTTTAGTACCGGTTTATCCTCAACGTCTAACCAAAATAAAAGTTTAGAAAAATGTTTTAAACTAAGAAAATTAAAAACTAACTAAAATGCTGAAAAATAAAAATAAAAGAAAAACAGATAGACAAGATGAATCACTTGGTTCCGACTCGTATCTAGTATAACCTTTGATTATTTCCGCACTTTTGCACATAATTAAGAGATTATCTTAGTTATTGTAGTAGGCCCCTCTTTTGAAGGTGACGTTACCCTCACCCCAGTAGTTTGAGTCAGCAGGGATACAATCCTAAAAGGGTGGATTATTGGAAGATAATGAATTAAGTTATTAATGCAGTATTGTGGTAGGCCCCGCTTTTGGCGGTGACGTTACCCTCGGCTAAGTAGTCTGAGTCAGCAGGGATACAGTCCTAAATAGCCGGGTTATAGTATTAATAGTAGTTAACTTATGAGGGGATCAAAGAGTTTGGACCCCCGCCATCCAATACCGTGAAGTATTGAAGGAGGTCCTACTAAATTTGACCCAGGTCCATTGCAGGACCTCTAAACGCTGAACAATGGCAAGACCTTAACCAAACCGTTCCCTTAACCCCCTACCAGGTAGCCAACATATCTCCATATAGACCGTGGAGACATGAATGGTGAAAATCGTTTATTTTATATAGACAGTAAAATAATGCCAAGACACCACGGACAAACGATAAGGAAAGATCACCTTCAACATAAGTAACTAGTTATTAAAGTCATTAATACAAAACCAAATAAAAAGTGCAAAAGATTAGAAATAAAAAGTATTATACTAGACACTTTGTCTTCACCAAGTGATGTAAGAGACTTAGGCAAACATGGCCTTGATTGTCAAGAACTCTTACGATCAATCTTGGATCCCGAGACGACTCACACACTCTACGATGGACAATGGATGATGGTGGTGGATGATGGTGTTGTGATGGTGGTGGGTGGTGGATGAAGTGTGAGAGAGGTGGTGTGCCAAGGGATGGTTTGAGCTTGAGCCAAGAACTCCTATTTATAGCCTGTACAGAAGCCTGGACACGGCCCCGTGTCCGCTGGACACGGCCCCGTGTCCACCCTTTTCTCTTTCTTCATTAATACAGTTTGTCTTTATTAGCTCCACACGCCCCCGTGTCCGCTGGGCACGCCCCCGTGTCCGTCTGACACTCTCTCTCTTCATTAATTGTAATTCGCAATTACAATTAATGCGCCTGCTGTACTTTCGCCACGCCCCCGTGTCCGCTGGGCACGGCCCCGTGGTGGGCAATAGAAGCTTCTACAGGTTTGTCTTTAGTGCCAGAGCTGTTCATCCTGAGCACTGCCCCGTGCTGAGCTGGGCACGCCCCGTGTTGGGCTTGGCACGCCCCGTGTCGGGCTGGGCACGCCCCGTGTCGGGCTGGGCACAGCCCCATGCTCAGCTGGGCACAGCCCCATGCTCAGCTTTCTTCTTGTTTTTGCTTTGGGAGTTGTTGTCGAGGGGTCGGACATGCCACGTTTCTTCCTTTTCTTTGTATTTATGTTGGTTTTGGCTGTATATTTGTTCCTTTTGTTCGTTTAAGCTCATTTGACCCTGTAAATTCAAAAGGAAGACAAAAACACACTTTTTCCAACATTAGTACTAAAAAAGGGTTAGTTTTATGCCTTATTTGATGTAATTTATATGTTGCATTTTACACACATCAACTATCTCCCGAGTAGGATCTCTTCCTTGAAAGAGAACCCAAGACTTCAACACAGACTTTTTCATTAAGGCCCTCCGGTTTCAAGTCCTACAACACAGTAAGAGGCTTACCAAAACAAGCAGAAACTTGATGGATATAAGGGTAGGTCAGCCTCTCCATCTGTTCAACGGAACCCTTGAAAACATCGGAAGCCTCAGGATGAAACAAGGGAGACTTATCCAAAGGATGGCCAGATTCATGAAGCTTATAACCAGCAATGAGGCCTTGATGCTTCCCCAAGTTAAGTAATTTAGTGTAAACTTCACCAAGTGCGGAATTGAACTCCTTGGAGTGGAGAAGGTAGGTGACAACCTGCTGAAAGCCTTGCTCAATCAACCATTGGTTATCATCGGTGGTCTGAGCAACCGCAGCCTTCAACCCTTCCTTCTCTGCATCAAAAGCCCTTTGTTGAACAGACAAAGCTTCCCTATCAGCTTTAAGTTTCAACCGATCAGCCTCAAAGCTCTTCTTCAAATCACTCATTTCAATGTCATGCCTCCTAGTCAGTTCACTAACCTTCTTGTCCCACGCTTCTTCTTTCTCAGCAAACCCAGCTATCTCCTTCTTCATCGCAGCCATTGAAGATTTCATCTTATCTTTCTTCTTAGAAAATTCTTCATATTCTTGCATCCTCTTGCGAAAACGGGCAATCCTCTGAGGAAGCATGGCAGCAAGGTTACAGGTACTCAAAATCATGCGGGATAACATCAAGTCATCATCCATATCAGCAATAGTGTTGTGAACTGAAGGAGGAGCAATGTGACTCAGAGCATCTTCACAAACAGCAGCATCCTTGAAACTGTCATCAATTTTCACCGACCAACCAGGCACATAAACTTTGTCCGGATCCAACCCCTCAACATCCCTGCTTGAAGAACCCTGAACAGGGGTATTAATAACCTTTTTGGCTGAAGCCTTCTTACCATGAACAACTAGTTTCTTCTCCTTTTCAGCACCCGCTTCAACACCATGATCCTCAGAAGCTTCAATATCATCACTCAACTCCACCGGTTCAGTGGAAGTGGATTGAGGAGCAGCCTTCAACAAACGGCGGGTAGATCGACGGGTTGAAGCCTTGGGAGCATGAGATTTGGAAAAACCTTTGACGTTGGAAGTATTAACATAACCCGAACCCTCGAACCTTTGCTCAGCAGTCCTAACTACAACGTTTTCATCAGGAACAGATGGGACATCCTCAAACACAACGTCAGAAGTGTCGTCACTCTTGATAAAATCCAGGGCAGACATAACTGCAAATAACAAAAAACAAAAACACATAAGGCATAAACAAAGAAAAATAAAAAGAAGGCAAAAAAGCAAAATGCATACCCGTGCCACTCCTCATTAGAACCGGACCCCGATCGGCATTTTCCCACAATTTACTAACCCCTAATAGAACTAGCAAATGTTCAGGGAAGGGACGAACCCTCGAAGGGCACTCCCGGATGGCTTTGAGAAAAGCATAATTCAACTCAGATTCAGAGGGCTCCGGTTCTTTGAGAACGGCATCCGGGTGCCTCCACACCATTTTAAATGGGACAATAGAATCAGAAACCCAGAAGAAGCAATCCTTCCAAGTACCAAGTGTTGTAACCATAGACGAAATAAGACAAGTATCAACCTTGGATGTTTCAAAGGTGAACCAAAATGACGACAATAAAGAGCAATCGAACCAGGGGTTGGTTTATCAATAGGAACATCACAAGCAGGAGCGGTCGGATTAAACATTTTATCAATACCGTATTCCACACAAAATAAATCTACCTTTTCCTGAGTTAATCGGGAAAAGGATTTTGCCAAATCCTTTCGGGCACCCATTTCACTGGAAAATATGAAGAAAGTAAGGAAATACGAAAGAAGCCAGAACTAACCTTGAAGAGAAGAAAGGAATTGCAGATGATAACTTGAAAGGATAATGCGAAAATTGAATGATATCTTCAAATATAAAAGAAAATAAAACCCAAAAATAGTGGTGATAATTGCAAACAGTTACTATTCTGCAAAACCGCCGCCCTATGAACTGCCACACATCAATCAAATCAGTTGTCAGTTATTTAAAATTCAAAAATTAACTGACTCTAACCCTTTAAGCCTTCAAGCTTTGAACCCTTGAAATCTGCAAGCAATAAGTGCATGTATGAAAGTCAGAAGTCTTTGAGCTCATTTCCCAAAAACCTCTGACTTGGGGGGCTGATGACGGGGGTAGCCCAAGACTAAATAAAATGACTAAATATATGAATGCTCAAAGGGTTAAACGGTTCAATGGTTGAAAAGCTGAGGAGATGAAGTAAAGCAATACGGGAACAGTAAATAGTCACATCTCCGGATTGCTTCACCAACTCACCAGCCGCAAAAGCAACACGGATCCACAGAACACACTCTTTTACCCGCAGGTCAAAGCCTTCAACCCCCAAAAAGGGCAAAACCCCCCACTGCAAGCATATTCACTAGTTAAATACATTCTTCTTTGAGCAATGTCTTTTCCTATAAATATGACACTTCATTTACTGAAGACGACATTCCAGACCAGTCCTGATTCCTGAAATCTGTGGTCATTCACTTCGAAGTAGGGGTGAGCAAAAAACCGAAATAACCGAACCGTAACCGAAATAACCGACAAAACCGAACCGAAAAAACCGAACCGAAACAAAAACCAACGGTTCGGTTTTCG
>JARYGA010049575.1:0-68757 GCA_030545235.1 Helianthus tuberosus
TATCCATCGCTTTCATATACTATCGAATTCTTTACGAATTCGTTACTTTGTATCGTTTAAGGGTCTTTAGTGAAATCTTTCACTTTTAGCAACCAATTCTTTTGTTTTCAAATTTATTTATTCGGTTCAGTTATACCGAATCTACTGCTTACAAGCAACTAATTTCTTGATTTGAATTGCTGACCTTAACCGATCTCACTAACTAGACTTATTAGTCCAGTTACTTTTTACCGCTCGCTTGGTTATAATGTGTTTCTACTTCATATTGGCCCCTCTAATTTGGTAAGTTAATTAAGTAGGGCACAACCTACTTATTTCTAACAATATTCCCTACTTATTAACTAGGTTAAACATTTCTAATTAAATTAGTGGGTTTTGGGAATCTATGACTAAGTTTAGTTTAAGTCCCGTTAACTCGGGCCTTCTATAAACTACTCGGGCCTTCTATAAACTTTATTTCCCAAACGCATTCTTTTTCTCTTTTTATTAAATATTGGATTTAATCATATAATAATCCTAATATTTTCTGGCTTAATTTTTACCACTAACGGTTCCTTAGCCGTCTTTTAGTATTAACGTGGTTTGATTACCAAACCCGTTTTTTGGGTGTTACATATAACCTACGGCCACTAGTGAAGGCCCCACCATAATCTTTAAGATTTCACTAAATCACTTAAATATCTTTCCTTGATTTTGATTGGATTATGTTACTACTTGAGGGAGCATTAGGACTCTTGGATAATAACATTTTGATTATAAATAACCTACACTTCATCACCTTCATTACACCACTCAACTTTCCTTCTCTCCTCCCTCCCAACTCTCGGCCGACCTCACTCCCACACACCACCATTTTTTTTTGTTTCAAGTTCAAGCAATCCAAGTGTATCTCAAGGTGTATCAAGGTGATTTAGGAGGCTCGGTGCTCACGGAACTTGAAGGACCTCTCTTGTGTGCTTTTATCCACCACATTTTCAACCTTGTTCTTCCCTTGCTTTAAGCTAGTTGTAAGATCCTTATAAACTCTTGTTACTTCATATTTTTAGTGGTTAAAAGTTGTTGTTTGATGATTAACACAAGAACACTAAAGAACATACACTTAAATCTTGAAACATAAAGATGAAGCATGATGAAATATTGTTAGTATGATGTCGTTTTGTATATAATGATGATTGCTCGTTGATTTCTTGGTAATATGATATTGATCATCATATGGAACTTGTTAGATTATGATTAAAAACATGATTTGACAAGTTAAGGGATGATTATATCACTACATAAGATAATCATCTTCTAGTGAAGACATGAACTTGAACATAAAATGATTTCTTGTAAAATGACAAACAAAGTGAACTAGTAAACGTATAAATCTAAGACTTGTGAATGATTTTCCAAGAAAACCAAGTTTAAAAAGATGATTCATGAAAGATCATGGTTTTTATTAAACCTACACTATTGTTAGTGACAAAATAAGTGTAGAAATACTTTTGAAACAAGAAGATCTAATAAAGAAATATTTTTGTAAAATATGTTTACAAGTTGTAAACATCAAAAATCCTCAAGAATGAAGTTTACCAAGTAGTAAATATATTTTGGAGGGTAACTAAACCCACTAAACACTTTACCAAGTTACTACGTGTTTTTATGAAAGATCAAGTTCATGTTACTATGTGAAGTGTATTGTTTTTACACTTGGTAAGTATAAATGGTTAGTGATTTGTTGTTGATTGTTTGGATGATTTTTGAAAAGAAAATGATATGCTAAATAGCATGGACACCTCCATTTACAAAGGAAACTATGGCAAAATTTTCTAAGAATTCCAACACTTAGAAAATATTTTCTAAACAAGTGTTTACTAGTGTATTTTAAACTATGTTTTTCAAATATAAACTTTGCCATAAATTTTGATACAAAAATACAAGTATTGGAGGTTGGTTTTTGTAAATAAAAATGGATAAATATATATTTAGAATATATATTTTATATTAAGACGCTTGTGTGAATATTCGTATACTTTGTGGAATAGTTATATTATTTTAGGGTAAAATAATATAAGTTAACAAATACCATGGAAATTACAACTCCAAAATAATACCAAAAATCACAAGGAATAAATATTTAAGTTACTTGTGAAACCAAACGCAAAAACGTAACTTATGGAATATTCCAGAAAATACTTTTACGAATATATTTTTGGTAAATATTGTTTTGGATACAAGAAGTGAAAATATATTATTTTTGGGAAAATATATATATTTTGGAATACATTAATTTTTGACAAATAAGTTATATATATTTTCTAAGTGTGACTTAAAAATATATTATTTCGGAACTACAAATGTACACGTATAAAATACTCCCATCCTTGGGAAGGAAATCCGGAAATTTATACTTGAGAAGTATTAATACAGAAATATTGTTTAACGATTATTCCAAATCTTGAATATAATTTAAAGTTAAAATAATTTATTTTAACAAGAGATTATAACTTGGAATAATATTGGGAACATAATAAACGCAACTCAAGAACCTTAATACTAAATCAAGGCACGACCCGTTCGTCTTATAGACATTAGTACGTTGTAGGTTGTCGTGTAGCTGGCAGAGTTTGAGTTGCGAGCTGAAGACGCACTACAGTGAGTTCATGTCCCCCTTTTCTTTAAACTGTTTTGTTTACTTACTTCGGGGGTGAAATACATGTTACAAAGGGATACTTACAATACTATTGGTATGATTAGCCTAGGAAAGAACCATAGATCATGTGATAGGGTAGGCATATACTTGGGACCATTAATCCTCGTATCAGGACCGAGGGGCATGAGTGATAGATCTATTTGGGTGTAGCGAGCCCACACCCATGAGGCCGGGGCGGCCCATTGTGGTGACTATGTCTTCCAGCCGGGAGCCCGGTACAACTTTGCTAGGTTTGAGTCTTCCTACACCGTCACACATATCAATTGCCTTGCAAACCATTGGTGATACATACAAACACTGTTTACAAAGGTTTATACATACTCACATACACATGAACTCGCTTAACTTTTGTTGATTTTTCAAACTACATGTATTTCAGGGAACTAATGGATCTGGAAGGGTATGCATGTGTCGTCAAGCTGCGTTTGAATAAAAGATGTTATCCATGGTTGTCGAGTTTAGGGGGTGTATCTTAATCCTGGACGGGATACACATCTCTAAACTCAGGTTTTATTTAAGTACTTTTGTTGAGTCTTTATGAACTCTTCTAAAACAAGTCATGGTTTGTAACTTATTTGGTATTGATGTTTTCAGACAATGGTATTGTGGTATTTTCGAAACTTAATTAATGGATGAACATCTCATGTTTTATCATATAGCATTGTTATGATTGTTTGCTATGGTATTAAGAAGTCACACCAATTAAACCACGCTTCCGCAAAAGCTAGGGTGTGACAGCTTCGTATCAGAGCTTCGATCGTAGCGAACTAGGATTCTTCTCAAGTCTAGACTACGATCATCAGGGCTCTCACGAAAACATTTTTGCATTGCATACACAAAGTCTCCATATCCATGAAACAAACAATTTTTTTTTACAAATAAAATACACAAAATACATATCAAAGAATTCATTTCTAATTTTAGTCTGAGAGACTGGGGAGTCAGTCTGAGAGACTAGCTGGGTAGTGCAGTATGAGAGACTGGGGAGTTAGTCTGAGAGACTAGCTGGGTAATTCAGTGTGAGAGACTGGGGAGTCAGTCTGAGAGACTAGGGAGTTAGTCTGAGAGACTAGCTGGGTAGTGCAGTCTGAGAGACTGGGAAGTTAGTCTGAGAGACTAGCTGGGTAATTCAGTCTGAGAGACTGGGGAGTTGGTCTGAGAGACTAACTGGGTAGAGAGATTGGGTAGTCTGAGAGACTAGTTGGGGCAGTCTGAGAGACTGGGAGGTTTAGCCTGAGAGGCTGGGTAGTTCAGTTTGGGAAACTGGGAGGTTTAGCCTGAGAGGCTAGGTAGTTCAGTTTGGGAAACTGGGAGGTTTAGCCTGAGAGGCTGGGTAGTTTAGTTTGGGAAACTGGGAGGTTTAGCCTGAGAGGATAGGTAGTTCAGTTTGGGAAACTGGGAGGTTTAGTCTGAGAGACTAAGTAAGTTCAGTCTGAGAGGCTGGGTGGGATAGTCTTGGGAAGACTAGGATGATTACTTGCTTACACTGTTATTACTTGCATGCTTATTTGATGATTGTTGATATATGTGCATATATGTGATCGTTTTGTCACAGACACCATGTCATCTTCCTCCGAGAGTGGAGTATCAGACACTATAGACCCTATAGCCATAGTATCAGATGAAGAGATCATCCCGGAGGATGAGGTTTTCACTTCAGATACCACGAGCATCGACGACGATGACTTTCAGCCCTTCGATCTACCAGATTTTGGAGATGACATACCTATAGCTGATGGTTTTCTTGATGGGGATCTACCGCTTGCTCAGATCCCTGCACTTTTTCTTCTTGCTGCTTTTCCTGTTGAGGATCCGCCTCTCGACGATATATCTGATGACGACATCGATCTTTTCATCGAGGGTCCCCCTGAGGATGACCAGGATGGCGGGGCTCCGGTTGATGCTGATGTTGCTCTTCCTCTTCCTCTTGATGAGATTCCAGTTGTTGATGCCATTGCTATTCCACCTGTCGAGGTTCCTGTTGTGGAGGTTTTATCTGACCAGTCTAGTCCCGATTCGTTTAAGTCCGTGTCATCTTCTACTCTTCATGCACTGGGATTACAACGATATCCCTCAGACACTGATTCCGACACTGTTATTTCTGCAGCGCCTGTTCTGCCGCAGGATTTTGAGTTCGACGATGAGTTTGACCCTATTTTTCCACACGACCTTGATCCAGACCATGAGATTGAGTTTGTACCTGATGAGCCACCTGTTGAGGCACCTGTTTTTCCGGTCGATCAGCTCTACGATATACCCGCTGATCATGAGCCTGCTCTAGCTGACCTGAGACTGAGATTGCACCAGAGCCTGTTCTTGCTCCCGACCTTCCACCTGTGCACGACCCTATCCCTGTTGTTGTCCCATTTGTTGCACCTCTGCCTGACCTGGTCCCTGTACTTGTTGACCGTGTTCCATTTGCTACCCATGTGGACCCTAGATATGCTCACACCCGCAATGGGTGGATTGAGGATGACAACGACTATCCTCCTTTTGTTCGACCAGTTACTCCCCCTTCTGCACCTGTTCAGGCACCCGTTGAGGTCACACAGTTTCACCCACACTTGTCAGATGCGCACCGCACAGATCTACCAGTTACATTTCTTCAGGACATTCCTCCTCCCCGTCCAGGGGGAGGACCTTCGAGTCAGCATCACACTCACATACCTTTTATGTCAGGAGCCGATCAGTTCATGCCACAGTTTCCACACGCTGCTTCCTCTTCTGCACTCACGGGCGAGCCACTTATGTGGTTTCCGCCCAACGTCATGCCTTTATCTGATCCATACCATCCCTTCCACATTGGATATTCGAGGGATGATCTGCTTTTATCCTTGCAGCTACAACAGGATATGTTGAGTCGTAGAGTCACTGAGCTGGAGAGGATCCCGCGTCCCACACATTTTGCTGATCCATCACAGTCTGCTTTTCCACCTGCTCCACTGTTTCCTTACCCGGATTTTGGTATCCGTTTTCTCACCATGGAGCAGCAGATTGGTTGTTTGTTGCAGCTTGTTCATACGCTCGAGGAGGAGTTAGTGCGTATGCGCCGTTTGCTTTTCATTCCTCCACATCCTCCTCCCCCATCAGCTTGAGGTTTTTGGTTTGATGCAGGTAGCATTACTTTTGATGAGAGTGAAACTACTGAGCCTGATTGCACAGCATTTTGAAGACCATAGTGTGACTTTGACTTTTGACTTTTGGTTGTTGCAGATTGTTAGACAATTCGGATAAAGGTGATGTGACCCTTAGTCCCTTTTGATATATGATACAATTGTGAAACTTGTAAACTGTACTTGTGGTCTTGTTATATTATAGCTCAATCGCAACATTCTCATTACATGTATTGTTGATTTACTTGTTTGTGTTATGACATGGGATGTTATGTGTTAATTGTGTTGATGAATGTTATTATGTACGCGTACTACATACTTATATGCTTATGGCCTGACCAATACAATCTTCTTATAGAAGATGCCTCCACGAAGGGAAAATCATTTACCCACTACAGAGGCCGAATTACAAGAAAGGATCTCCTGAGCAATAGCAGATTACGAGGCCTCACGCGCCGAAACTAGCGGGAATACCTCGAGGAACAACCCACCACATGGCTGTACCTTTAAACAGTTTTTAGACTGTAAACCGCTGAATTTTGACGGCACCGGGGGTGCTGTGGCTTTTGTTCGATGGGCAGAGAAGACCGATTCGGTGTTAAGAATGAGCAAATGCACACCAGATCATCAAGTTACCTACATCTCCGGACTGTTCATAGATGGAGCACTTTCATGGTGGAATCTCCAAGTCCAAACTCTGGGAGAGGCAGCAGCATACGCTTTGACTTGGACTGAGTTAAAGGAACTCATGCGTAAAAAGAATTGCTCCAGGGCCGAAATTCAGAAGTTGGAAACTGAATTTTGGAACCTCAAGATGGACGGCCCAAAGATCGCCGAATATGTACAGAGATTTCATAATCTGTCACACAAGGTACCATACATGGTTTGTCCGGAATTCAAACGAGTGGAGCGTTTCATTTGGGGGTTGGCACCTCAGATTATGAGTATGGTCACATCGTCAAAGCCTACAACAATTACCGAGGCTATCGATCTGAGCGTGTCACTGACTGAAGAAGCTAGCCGGTTAAACAAGTTTTCAATTTCTGACCCCAAGAAAAAGTAGACACACGTTGAGTTCTCGGGAGAGAATAAAAGGAAGTTCTCCAACTTTAAGAAGGGTACCAGCAGTTCGAACAAGAAAGATGAGACGAGCGCACCGGCCAAGGCCAAAGGAAAGGGGTATATGGGCACCTTGCCCAAGTGTAACGCGTGTCAGTTGCATCACGAGGGACGATGCAGATATGGAAAATGTGAATCTTGTGGAAGAGTTGGCCACTCAAAAGAAACGTGCTGGGTTGGTACTGGCCGTGGCGGTCAAAGGGGTTTTGGTAACAACAACCGTGGTGGTAACGGGAATGGAAACCGCAATGGCGGTAATGGAAATCGTGGTAACTTTGCAAATCAAGCTGGGAATCGCAACCAAAACAACGCTCAATGGGGTAATGGGAACGGTAATGGTCGAGGACCAGGTTGTTTTAATTGTGGAGACATGGGGCACTTAAAGAGGGAATGCCCAAGGCTCAATCAAGCACAAGGAAGAGTTTTCAATATCGAAGCGAGGGAAGCTCGCCAAGATCCTAATGTTGTCGCTGGGACGTTCCCTATAAATCAGCGTTTTGCATCTGTACTATTTGACACTGGTGCCGACTATAGTTTTGTATCGCTAGAGTTTAAGAAAATACTTGGATTAACTGCTAGTAAGCTAGATATTCCATATTCGATAGAACTAGCTAACGGAAAGCTAGTAGAAACAAATGAAGTCATCAGAGGATGCGTGATAGAACTGGGAGAACACGAGTTCACACTGGATCTACTGCCAGTCGAGTTGGGAAGCTTCGACATGGTAGTAGGGATGGATTGGTTGTCAAGCAACAGAGCCGAGATTGTATGTCACGAGAAGACCATTCGCATCCCAATGGCGAATGGAGAAATAATTGTGGTACATGGAGAGAAGCGCGATACGCCCTTAAGGATCATCAGTTGTTTGAAGGCTCGAAAGTGTTTGAAGGAAGGATGTGTTGCCTTCCTGGCACACATCGTGGATAAAGAAGCCGCTGAACCGAAACTAGAAGATATTCCAGTCGTGAAGGAGTATCCTGAAGTCTTTCCAGAAGACTTGCCAGGATTGCCGCCACAAAGACAAGTCGAGTTCCATATTGACTTAGTCCCAGGCGCCACACCTGTAGCTAAGGCACCCTATCGACTTGCACCTTCAGAGATGCAAGAACTATCAACACAACTTCAGGAGCTACTGGATAAGGGATTTATCAGACCAAGCTTCTCGCCTTGGGGAGCTCCAGTTTTGTTCGTTAAAAAGAAGGATGGTAGTTTCCGCATGTGCATCGACTACCGCGAGCTGAATAAGTTGACTATCAAGAACAGATATCCTTTGCCAAGGATTAATGACCTGTTCGATCAATTACAAGGTTCAAGTTTTTACTCCTAGATCGACCTTCGATCAGGTTATCACCAGTTGAGGATTCAAGAGGAAAGCATTCCAAAAACAACCTTTAGGACTCAATATGGACATTACGAGTTCCTGGTTATGCCATTTGGTTTGACAAACACGCCAGCTGTGTTTATGGATTTGATGAACAGAGTTTGCAAGCCCTACCTCGATAAGTTTGTGATCGTGTTTATTGATGAAATTTTGATTTATTCAAAGACGAAAGAAGAACATGAGCAACACTTAAGAGCTATTTTAGAGCTGCTTAAAAAGGAGAAGTTGTACGCAAAGTTCTCGAAGTGCGAGTTCTGGTTACGGGAAGTCCAGTTTCTTGGTCATGTAGTTAATGGATATGGAATTCATGTGGATCCCACAAAGATCAAGGCGATCAAGAATTGGGAGACTCCGAAAACGCCAACTAAGATTCGACAATTCTTAGGTTTGGCTGGGTATTATCGCAGATTTATTGAGGATTTCTTGAAAATCGCTCAACCGTTCACCTCCCTCACCCAAAAAGACAAGAAGTATGAATGGGGAGACAAGCAAGAAGAAGCTTTTCAGCTGTTGAAGAAGAAGCTTTGTGATGCACCGATTTTGTCTCTACCCGAAGGCACTGACGACTTCGTGGTATATTGCGACGCCTCGCGTCAAGGTTTGGGATGCGTACTAATGCAGCGTCAGAAGGTTATAGCATATGCATCTCGCCAGTTGAAGGTCCACGAGAAAAATTACACCACGCATGATTTGGAATTAGGCGCGGTGGTGTTTGCTTTGAAAATCTGGTGACATTATTTGTATGGCACGCGATGCACAATCTATACTGACCACAAGAGCTTACAGCACATATTTGACCAGAAAGAGCTTAACATGAGACAGAGACGTTGGGTAGAACTATTGAATGATTATGATTGTGAGATCAAATATCACCCATGGAAGGTGAATGTGGTCGCCGATGCCCTGAGTAGGAAGGAAATAATCAAGCCCATAAGGGTTCGAGCTTTGGAAATGATTGTGCAGACAGACCTCTTGTTGCGCATTCGTGCTGCGTAGAGAGAAGCTCTCAAAAAGGATAATCTTGTGAATGAATATCTCCGTGGATGGAGAAGCAATTGGTACCAAAGGAGGATGGAACATTGTGTTTCTTGGGAAGAATTTGGGTTCCCCTCTTTGGTGGTTTGAGAGACGTTATTTTTTGATGAAGCTCATAAGTAACGGTACTCGATCCACCCAGGATCGGATAAAATGTACCAGGATTTAAAGGATTTCTATTGGTGGCCGAGAATGAAAGGCGATGTTGCAACATATGTTGGAAAATGTTTGACCTGCGCTAAGGTAAAGGCCGAATACCAGAAGCCTTCAGGTCTCTTGCAACAACCTGAAATACCCCAGTGGAAATGGGAGCAGATTTCGATGGACTTTATAACAAAGTTACCAAGGACACCCAGAGGTCACGATACGATTTGGGTAATCATGGACCGTCTGACCAAATCTGCACACTTTTTGCCAATCAAGGAGAAAGACAACAATAGTAAGCTTGCTGAACTATACCTCAGAGAGATTGTTGCACGGCATGGAGTGCCTCTCTCGATTATCTCTGATAGATATGGAAGATTTGTGTCGAGGATTTGGCAATACTTCCAAGAAGCATTTGGTTCTCAGTTGAATCTGAGTACTGCCTTTCATCCGTAGACAGACGGACAGAGCGAACGAACGATTCAAACATTGGAAGACATGTTGCAAGCTTGCATAATGGATTTGGGTGGGAGTTGGGATGCTCACTTACCCTTGGTTGAATTTTCATACAATAACAGTTACCATGCAAGCATTCAAGCCGCACCATTCAAAGCTCTCTATGGACGCAAGTGTCAATCACCGCTATGCTGGGCAGACGCGGGTGATAGATAGCTTGTTGGTCCGGAATTGGTTCAAGAGACAACAAACAAGATTTTCCAGATCCGAGAGCGCATTAAAGCTGCTCGTGATCGTCAAAAGAGTTATGCGGACCGAAGAAGGAAACCTCTGGAATTCGAGGTGGGAGATATGGTTTTGTTGAAGGTTTCACCCTGGAAGGGTGTGGCACGCTTTGGGAGGCGTGGGAAGTTGAACCCCAGATACATTGGTCCATTCAAAATCCTGGAAAGGATTGGTCTGGTAGCTTACAAGTTGGATTTACCCGCTGAACTGAATGGCGTTCATGATACATTCCATGTATCAAATTTTAAAAAGAGTCCAACTCAAGAAACAGTGGTCATTCCTGCCGACGAAGTTCATATTGACGACACACTCCACTTTACTGAAGAACCTGTTGAGGTTACTGATTGGAAGATCAATAAAACACGCAGGAGTAGTGTCAAACTCGTCAAGGTTCGATGGAATGCGCGACATGGCCCAGAATTCACATGGGAGCGTGAGGATCACATGAAGGAAAAGTACCCACATTTATTCCCCAAGACCTCTGCATCTAGCAGCAGAACTAAAATTTCGGGACGAAATTTTCTTAACAGGGGGAGCATGTGACAACCCTCATAATTACAGGTATCCGTACAATTAATTAATATTAAATTTGTGCTTAATGACTGTGCTTAATTACAACTGATGATATAAAATGCTTTATGATTTATGTATCATACATACATGTGCATCACATTTCATACTGTCACTCCATTTATTACATACAAACTTTAGTGACATACATGATGCACAAAGCACAATTAGCACAGTGAGCGGATAACTCAGAAATACACTGACAGTGCCAGTACATAGATAGACAGTGATTTGAGGCCTAGTGTGAACCAGAGACAAGGTACTACACTAGTATGGAGTGTAGGGAAGTAAGGACCATAAACTTCGTGACTAGGTGATAGTTTAAGTGCTGGAAAGTGCCTAAAACCCACTCAAAATGTAGAATTCTGCATTAATCATCAAAAATTAGAATTTTAACATGCTAGTAACATGTAAAAATATGGCAAAATGGTCCTGTATGCTTTCCTAAGTGTCGGGAATTGAAAGTGTCACAAAAAGTTACATAAAAGACACTATACGGTATAACTTAACACTTTAACGGAACGATATCTAACCGAACAACCGGACATTACCCGGAACACCAAAATATTGCTAGAAACATTGTTTCACATTTTCTGAGCTAGTTATGGTTCCCGAGCACACTAACATATTACATAATACATGAAACACTTAAACACAAGACACTTACACTTAACACCCTCCACTAAATCACCTACTTACCATGTAAACTTTACAATTTACCCCCCCCCCCCCATATAACCTACGGCCACTAGTGAAGGCCCCACCATAATCTTTAAGATTTCACTAAATCACTTAAAGATCTTTCCTTGATTTTGATTGGATTATGTTACTACTTGAGGGAGCATTAGGACTCTTGGATAATAACATTTTGATTATAAATAACCTACACTTCATCACCTTCATTACACCACTCAACTTTCCTTCTCTCCTCCCTCCCAACTCTCGGCCGACCTCACTCCCACACACCACCATTTTTTTTTTGTTTCAAGTTCAAGCAATCCAAGTGTATCTCAAGGTGTATCAAGGTGATTTAGGAGGCTCGGTGCTCACGGAACTTGAAGGACCTCTCTTGTGTGCTTTTATCCACCACATTTTCAACCTTGTTCTTCCCTAGCTTTAAGCTAATTGTAAGATCCTTATAAACTCTTGTTACTTCATATTTTTAGTGGTTAAAAGTTGTTGTTTGATGATTAACACAAGAACACTAAAGAACATACACTTGAATCTTAAAACATAAAGATGAAATATGATGAAATATTGTTAGTATGATGTTGTTTTGTATATAATGATGATTGCTCGTTGATTTCTTGGTAATATGATGTTGATCATCGTATGGAACTTGTTAGATTATGATTAAAAACATGATTTAACAAGTTAAGGGATGATTATATCACTACATAAGATAATCATCTTCTAGTGAAGACATGAACTTGAACATAAAATGATTTCTTGTAAAATGACAAACAAAGTGAACTAGTAAACTTATAAATCTAAGACTTGTGAATGATTTTCCAAGAAAACCAAGTTTAAAAAGATGATTCTTGAAAGATCATGGTTTTTATTAAACCTACACTATTTTTAGTGACAAAATAATTGTTGAAATACTTTTGAAACAAGAAGATCTAATAAAGAAATATTTTTGTAAAATATGTTTACAAGTTGTAAACATCAAAAATCCTCAAGAATGAAGTTTACCAAGTAGTAAATATATTTTGGAGGGTAACTAAACCCACTAAACACTTTACCAAGTTACTACGCGTTTTTATGAAAGATCAAGTTCATGTTACTATGTGAAGTGTATTGTTTTTACACTTGGTAAGTATAAAATGGTTAGTGATTTGTTGTTGATTGTTTGGATGATTTTTGAAAAGAAAATGATATGCTAAATAGCATGGACACCTCCATTTACAAAGGAAACTATGGCAAAATTTTATAAAAATTCTAACACTTAGAAAATATTTTCTAAACAATTGTTTACTAGTGTATTTTTAACTATGTTTTTCAAATATAAACTTTGCCATAAATTTTGATACAAAAATACAAGTATTGGAGGTTGGTTTTTGTAAATAAAAATGGATAAATATATATTTAGAATATATATTTTATATTAAGACGCTTGTGTGAATATTTGTATACTTTGTGGAACAGTTATATTATTTTAGGGTAAAATAATATAACTTAACAAATACCATGGAAATTACAACTCCAAAATAATACCAAAAATCACAAGGAATAAATATTTAAGTTACACACTTGATATTGTGAAATCAAACGCAAAAACGTAACTTATGGAATATTCCGGAAAATACTTTTACGAATATATTTTTGGTAAATATTGTTTTGGATACAAGAAGTGAAAATATATTATTTTTACGAAAATATATATTTTTTGGAATACATTAATTTTTGACAAATATGTTATATATATTTTCTAAGTGGGACTTAAAAATATATTATTTCGGAACTACAAATGTACACGTATAAAATACTCCCATCCTTGGGAAGGAAATTCGGAAATTTATACTTGAGAAGTATTAATACAGAAAAATTGTTTAACGATTATTCCAAATCTTGAATATAATTTAAAGTTAAAATAATTTATTATAACTTGGAATAATATTGGGAACATAAGAAACGCAACTCAAGAACCTTAATACTAAATCAAGGCACGGCTCGTTCGTCTAATAGACATTAGTACGTTGTAGGTTGTCGTGTAGCTGACAGAGTTTGAGTTGCGAGCTGAAGACGCACTACAGTGAGTTCATGTCCCCCTTTTCTTTAAACTGTTTTCTTTACTTACTTCGGGGGTGAAATACATGTTACAAAGGGATACTTACAATACTATTGGTATGATGAGCCTAGGAAAGAACCATAGATCATGTGATAGGGTAGGCGGATACTTGGGACCATTAATCCTCATATCAGGACCGAGGGGCATAAGGGATAGATCTATTTGGGTGTAGCGAGCCCACACCCATGAGGCCGGGGCAGCCCACAGTGGTGACTATGTCTTCCAACCGGGAGCCCGGTACAACTTTGCTAGGTTTGAGTCTTCCTACACCGTCACACATATCAGTGGCCTTGCAAACCATTGGTGATCTTTTCCTTGTTTGCAATCACACCGGGACATACATACATACACTGTTTACAAAGGTTTATACATACTCACATACACATGAACTCGCTCAACTTTTGTTGATTTTTCAAACTACATGTATTTCAGGGATCTAGTGGATCTGGAAGGGTATGCGTGTGTCGTCAAGCTGCGTTTGAATAAAAGATGTTATCCACGGTTGTCGAGTTTAGGGGGTGTATCTTAATCCTGGACGGGATACACGTCTCTAAACTCAGGTTTTATTTAAGTACTTTTGTTGAGTCTTTATGAACTTTTCTAAAACAAGTCATGGTTTGTAACTTATTTGGTATTGATGTTTTCAGACAATGGTATTTTGGTATTTTTGAAACTTAATTAATGGATGAACATCTCATGTTTTTATCATATAGCAATGTTATGATTGTTTGCTATGGTATTAAGAAGTCACACCAAATAAACCACGCTTCCGCAAAAGCCAGGGTGTGACAGTATTTATTAGTAAAACAGGTACTTACGAGGCTTAAAGCACTATACATTGGTGCCCAGCCAACACGCGCCCGTGCCCACCGCCCAGACCTGTTGTTTGTCTAAATTATGCAGATTTTTGCCCAACACGGGGTCGTGTTCACCAGACATGCCCCCGTGTCCACCTTCTGTAAGTTCTCGTTACTGGCAATCTGACCGCGAGGCAGTGCTCATTCGACACGGGGCCGTGTCCAGATCCCCAGTAACATAAATTTTTGTTTTCAACACACCTTTTCACACATTCAATCAACCTAAAAACTTATTTTTGAGACACATTGAGGACAATGTGTAATTTAAGTGTGGGGGGGGGGGGTGCTAAAACCTTGAATTTATCAAGTCCTAATTACAAGCCTTACACAAAACTCTATTGGAACCGCTAAATATCCCATTTTTTTCAAAAACTTTTCATTTTTTTACTTGTCTTGGTTTAAATTGGGAATAACAAGTTCTAAAAAAGGTTATATTTTTACGAATTTACAACCGATAGCGTCGTGATAAAAAGAACCAACATAACTAAATTATGAAACGACATGACAAATCTAGTTAAAATTTGATTATATATACTTGATCACATTAAAAACCCATTCCCACAAAAAGTAAGTTTTGAGCCTTTATTGAGCATATAATGTGACAACTGGCACCAAACCGGTAATTTCCGTACACTTTAATCATTATTTAATGACTGCAATTATGTGCTTAAATGTCAGCATTGACTGATTTCATGCTAAACAAGTGAATTCATGCACATTGTATACTACAAAATAATACTTTATGCATAAACGAGAGCGTTGCGTCAATTATACTAGTAAACTCACCGGTAAGACACTTTGTGTCAACAGAACTGTAGAAAGCACTCAGACATTAAAATTGGAGCCTAGGTGTAGGTCCAACAATAAGAATACATTAAAACCCAAGAGTATATACAAGGGTTTAATATCTAGGCATGCGAAAGCAAAAATACGCACTAAAAAGCACCCGAAACGCACTTTAAGTGCAGAATTTATATAATTAAGCTCAAATCAGCTTTTAAACATATGAACATTATGCAGAAATTACGTTTTATTATCCAGAATACTTCCCTAAGTGTTGGGAACTGAAAGGATACAAAAAGGTACTTAAAAGACACTAAAAAGTGTGATTTAGCACTTTAACGAATCGGTATCTAACCGAACAACCGGACAATACCCGGAACGCCAAAATAATGCTAGAAGCATTGTTTTTATTTTTCTAAGGTAGTTAGGGTCCCCGAATACCCTAACACCTTTTATATTACACTACACACTAATAACCTACATAAAGTCCTAACTAAACTTAACTAGACACTAACTATCCATTTGGAATCCAACCATATACCCCCCCCCCTAACCCGATCGGTTCCCCAAGGGGTGACCCAACCCACCATTTGTTGATTATTATAATCATCTTTGTCCAATATCTATCATACATATTACATAATGGGTATTAGGAGAACATGGGTTATAAGTAAGTTCATGAGATAACCATTATCTCACCTCAACACTTCACAAAAAAATTGCTCTCTCCTTCCTCTCCTTGGAGTGTTCGGCCGAGAACACTAGCACACCCACCACCACCGTCAAGCTTTGATCAAGCTATTCCACATACATCCCAAGGTGAAAGGTGACATACGAGGAGGCCCGGTGCTCTCGGAAACTCAAGAACCGCTCTAGATTTATTTTATCCACCTTGTTTACGTCTTGTTTCTTCTCTAGCCTTGAGCTAGTAGTAAGTGCCTCTAAACCTCATCTTGTTCTTGTTTAAGGTGGTTAATAAGTGATTTAACGGTTAAAAATCTAGAACACACAAGAACATGACATAAAGTCTTGATCATATGATGAATAAGTTGGATAAAGAGAAACTAGTTGTGTAAATCTTGTGAAACTTGTCTAGTTGTGATTATTTGATGTTGTTTGTTACTAGAAGTGGGATAGATCATCATCTAACCATACTAGGTTATGTTCAAGAACATGAACTAGTAGTATGTTAGTGTTAAAGTTATGGAAGATGATGAAACTTTCCATCCATGAAACATGAACTTGTGTATATATAAATTTTCTTGTAAAATAAGACTCTAAACATGTAGATCTAAAGATCTACAAGTGGTTTTTCGGAAGAACCAAGCGGAGAATGCTAGTTTTGTTAAAAACCGGACCTTACATAAACTAAAAGCATTTTAGTGAATAAACAAGTGTGTAAACACTTGTGTCACAAGAAAAATTTAACAAGAAATATGTTCGGTAAATCATGACTAGAAGTTGTGAAACTTCAAGATCTATAAAAATAATGTTTTTAAGAAATTAAACTTATTTTTAAAGATAACAAGACTTACTAAATGTGCTAGTAAGTTACTACACATTTTTGTAAATATTCAAGTTCATGAAATGGAGAAATTAGTGATTATTGTTGATGATTGTCGACGATTTAAAAGAAAATAAACACATGTTTTGAAAACATGGGAAACCTCCATTTTTAGGGGAAACTCTGTCAAAATTTTTATAAATTTGACACTTAGAAAAAAAATATAAGTTTTTGAGAAACTTATTCCCTAAAAATGTATTTAAAAATAATACCAAGGTTTCCCTAATTTTTAGTGATAAGAAATGAGGATTTCTTCAAGAATAAAAATGGATATTAAGTATATATATTTTTGAGAGAAAAATATATATTATTTGATCACCAACTTTTGTGCTAAGTGTATATAGTATGTGTTATACGTGCTAGTGTATTAAGACTTAAAAATACACTAAATACTCATGAGAAGTATAAACACAAAAATACACATACAACATACAAGATACATAATTCGGGTGCAAAGTGCAAAACACGAGATACTTATATTAATTTTTGAGAAAATAATATAAGTAAGATACCTAGTTAAAAATATAAAATATTTTTAACACAACGATACAAATACAAAAGAGAGTGACTGTACTTATGCGACACAAGTCTAGTGACTAACGTTAAGAAAACGCGTGTAGGTCACGACGTAATTAAGCAAATACAGTGAAGTTTACGGCACAGGGAACGTAAAGTTGTGAGTTTATGCTCCCCCTTTTCTTTTAACTATTTTCAGTTTTATAACTTCGGGGGTGAAATACATGTACAAATGTTATAATATTTATAAATGGTATGATAAGAATACAAGAAGCACACTTGGTGAGGACGAGTACCAAGTGTGATGAGATATAAGAATACGAGAAGCGCACTTGGTGAGGACGAGTACCAAGTAGGATGCGTTATGAGAAATGATACGAGAATTCGTGTCACGAATAGGGGACCATAAGCACCATTAATCAACTATATACCTAGACCGCAGAACAAAAGGTTAGATCTAACGGGTGCCGGGCAGCCACACTCTCGGTGAGGGCGAGTATCGAGTAGTGCTTTTGTGTCTCAGAATATGCCAACTAGAAAAATGCCTAAGGTTTGGTGACTTCCTATGTCATGTCACATGTTAATGGCCTTGCAACCCATTAAAAATCCTGATACTTACAGGAATACTTTATTTACATAAAATTCATACCATATAACACTTGATTTATACTTGAAGTACGTGGGGTACTCTAGAAAACTTGAATGATACTTGAGTACGTGGGGTACTCAAGAAAACAGGAATTAAACTTAAGTACGTGGGGTACTCAAGAAAAACTTGAATTATACATGAGTACGTGGTGTACACATGAATACTTGATTTATATATGAAAACTTGATTTATACATGACACAAACTATGTTTTCATACAAAGTATACAAACGTGAAATACAAAAACTGCATGAATTCACACCACCATTATGTTGACGTTTTTCCAAAAACTCACATGTATTTCAGGTAACTAGGATGGATGTGCGCGTGGTCTTACTCATGCTCGTGGATGTCGCTTTGTTTATCGTTAAATAAAGTTGTAACTTTTAAAACAATATGCTATCTCGTGTTGTAAACACTGACTTATGTTTTTAGTAATGTAATGTTTGAAGTTACTTTTGAGCAAGTAGTATATTTATTCTTCGTATGCAATGAGAACCTTTCATGATCACACCTCGTGCTTCCGCCGTAGAAAGCGGTGTGACATATAAATACACATCTTTAAAGTAAATGCTCATTTTTCGTTTCTTGTGTGAATAGCCGCTTGGTTTCTTACAACTCTAGAACTTGCCATGACAATACATTCCCGGTCCTTACCAACTTAAACCCAAGTAAGTAAATGATGGAGGCATTAAGACTAACCCTTTTTCTTTCAACACCATTACTTTTCTTTTTTTACCACCTACCCAAAATCCCCCTAGTTAACCCCTTTGAGCCTAAACCTTTTCATTTCTAAACCCATAAAACAAACACCCTTTACCCACCAAAACCCATTTTCATTTTAAACCCTTTATTTTAGTAAAAAGCTCGGTTTTCATGTAAAATTCCTTATCAAAAAAAATGATGAAGTCTAGCAATAAACAAACAAGTTCCTCAAGAGAAACTTTGTTTGAAAAATGCTTCGTTTGAATAAAAAGTCACAAAAACAAAATGTTTTACGAAAACCGACGCTTTTTACGCTTTTCGCCCTTTTCTACTAACCACTAACCCAAAACCACCTACCTTTAACCCAATCCTAACCCTTCCCCAAAGTCCTCTTGATAATTACAAAGGTTTATAGTTAAAAAGGAGGAGGATTGATTGCTTGGCAAGCATATGGTAGAAGTAAGTTCCGTGTCGGTCTCGAGTGTTTCACAAAAATACATCTTCGGCTGAGTGTTGAGTGATCTCCCGTGAGGTATGTGAACTTGTATATAAATGGAATTTTAAAGAGGCATTTTATGCCCAAATAAGTAATTTCTCTTATGTAATGTTCTAAATAAATCATAACGAATAGGATTGTAAATAACATAAAAATAAAACCTAATAAAGATCTTGGAATCCCGACACTTTAGACAAGCCCAAAACTTCTCTTCTACCCATTCTATTTGGGTGTGTAAGCCACATTATAAAGAGTTTTGCTTGAGGATAAGCAAAGATTCAAGTGTGGGGGTATTTGATGTGCGTAAAATGCAACATATAAATTACATCAAATGAGGCATAAAACTAACCCTTTTTTAGTACTAATGTTGGAAAAAGTGTGCTTTTGTCTTCCTTTAGTATTTTCAGGATTGAATGAGCGAAAATGAACAAAAGAAGCAAAAATACAGCTAAATCTAACATAAATACAAGAAATGGAATAAACGTGGCATGCCCGACCCCTCAACAGCATCTTCCCAAGCAAAAACAAGATATTAGAAGGCTGAACACGCCCCGTGCCCAGCGGACACGGGGGCGTGCCCAAGTGTCTGCAGACAAGACAAAGTTGTAGAAGCTTCTATTTCCCAACACGGGGGCGTGCCCAGCTCCACACGGCCGTGGTCAACGCTAAGATTCGCAGAATCCAAGCAAATCTTGATAGTACAGATACGCTTCTGCACACGGGGCCGTGCCCAGCGGACAAGGGGGCGTGGTCAATTAATGCAGACAAACTGCATTTAATGAAGAAAGAGAAAGTGGATAGACACGGGGCCGTGCCTAATGGACACGGGGCTGTGTCCGGGCTTCTGTGCAGGGTATAAATAGAGGTGCTTGGTTCACTTCAAAAGCATCCCTTGACAAACCACCTCTCCCCCACTTCACCCACACTCCACCACCATCACAACACCCACATCCACCACCATCATCCATCATCCATGATAGAGTGTGTGTAGTAGTCTCGGGATCCAAGATTGATAGCAAGAGTTCTTGACAATCAAAGGCCATGTATGCCTAAGTCTCTTACATCACTTGGTGAAGACAAGCATTTAGTGTAATACTTCTGTTTTTTAATCTTTTCGCACTTTTTATTTGGTTTTGTATTAATGACTTTAATAACTAGTTTCTTATGTTGAAGGTGAAACTTTCTTATCATTTGTCCGTGGTGTCTTGGCGTTATTTTACTTTCTATATAAAATAAAAGATTTACACCATTCATATCTCTACGGTCTATATAGAGATATGTTGGCTACCTGGTCGGTGGTTAAGGGAATGGTTTGGTAAGGTTCTTGCCTTGTTCACTGTATAGATCCTGCAAGGACCTAAGTCAAGCTTACTAGGACCTCCTTCAATACCCACTGGTATTGGATGGCGGGGGTGTGAATGGCTTGATCCCCTCATATGTAAACTACTATTAATACATTAACCCGGCTACTTGGGATTGTATCCCTGCTGACTCAAACCACTTAGTCGAAGGTAACTTCACCTTCAAAAGAGGGGCCTACCACATTACGCATTAATAACTTAATTAATTATCTTTCAATAATCCAACCCTATAGGATTGTATCCTTGCTGACTCAAACTACTGGGTGGAGGGTAACGTCACCTTCAAAAGAGGGGCCTGCTACTATAACTAAGATAATCTCTTAAAAAGTGCAAAAGTGCGGAAAACATCAAAGGTTACACTAAAGGCGAGTCGAATCCAAGTGATTCATCTTGTCTATCTATTTTTATTTTATTTTTATTTTCAGCATTTTTAGTTTTTATTTTCATGTTTAAAACCTTTTTCTAAAATTTTGATTTGATTAGACGTTGAGGATAAATCGGTACTAAAAGCTCTTGTGTCCTTGGATGACCTCGGTATCTTACCAACGCTATACTACGCTCACGATGGGTGCATTTGCCCATATGTGTGTTTAGTGTTAGTAGAATATCATGTTTTATAAATTTAAAACTTGACTAAAGTGTTAAAAAGGGCTAAAATTATAACTAAAAATATATACACACCGACACAGATCAGCTGGTCGGATGGAGCTGTCAAATTAATGACTGGGACGTATACGGCGGGTAATTATTGGGTGAGAGGGGAGTTGAGTCGGTGGAAGATGCGACGTGTCGAATGGGTGTTCAGCCAGATGGCCATCCGATCGGATGGTCATCCGGACGGATGGTCATCCGGACGGATGTCCATTCAGACAGCCGTGATGTGCGAGTTAGTTTTCCAACTTTCGTTTCGTGTGTCAAGTGTTGCGTTGCGTTTAAGCGAGTTGCGAGTATGCATTGAGCGTGTGAGCGTTGCATTGAGATAACCACATAACATTAAACAAATAATCACACAAATAACACACATAATAACTAAGATGCATAAAAGTTAATCTGCGTTTCGAGTTTGCATTGCGATAGCGTTTAGTCTAACATGCGATGTGGTATGCGATAAAATGAGTGTAAATAGTATGCGTTGTAAAGAGCTTTAGTCGCGATAACTGTGTTTTGAATAAGAATTGTGAACGCGTTGTAAAATATTGTTTATAATCGTTACCCATAGCGATAATCGAAATCTCAAGAGTACAAGTCAATTAAGGATGAAATATGGCATCTGTCTTCTGTCATTTCTTATTATAAGGACCCGGAAGGTCGGGTTGTTACATAAGTGTTGGGGTAAATGTAAATGTTAGTTAGTATAGGAGTTGTAGTGAATAGTATCATTGTAGATGTACAAAAGTCGTACAACTAAACGAGATATCGATGAATTTAAGTAAACTTCTTCTCTCTAGTGTTCTGCTTCTCTCAATAATTGATCAAACACTTTGATACGTAACAATGGTATCAGAGCTCTCAATCCTCTCGATTCTGGGTTAGACAATAACAAATCAAACAAGAAGGTGGCAAAATTTGGGCGACAACAATCACGATCTACAACAGCAGCGAACAATAGAGGTTTTCAACATCAAATCAGGGGAACGACATTTAACAATCATAGCAGATTTCAACAAGCAATAATCGATTCAACAATCAAGCGGTTCAACAAGTGGTTCATCTTTGGGAATTAGGGCAACGCAAAAACAAGATTCAAGAACCGTTGCAATTCAAAGTTATTCATCTGAGAAATTAACAAACGAAGTGCAATGGAGCAGTCAATAACATATAACCAGGAAGGTACCGTTAAATATTACTATGATTCGTTTCAAATCTAATTCGATCATGTTAGAAATCTTGAAGAAAATTTTGAATTCTATGCTATATACATATTCATATGTGGTTTAGAACCGGAAATTAGAAAAATCTTTGCTAGATGGCATCAATATAATTGTACTAAGGTGAAAGATGTGATTTCATTAGCTTTAAAGATTAATTCTAATAGCATGCAAGATTCTTTTTCCCCATTTCATCCTAATTCTTCTATTTATAACAAAGATTTGAAGTTTGATATTAACATTATTCTTAAGGAATTGATGAAAGATAGTGAGTTGTTTCAAAATGGAAAGATTCAAGAACTCAGTAGTGAATCTGATAATGACTCTAAAAAAGAACTTGAAAAGGAATTGTATGAATCTGATTATAGTGATAAGATTATAGAGACAACTGGCGTTTCTTATGGTACTTTAAATCAAACTAAGAGTGTCGAAACTGTGACAGATGATTAAGAAATAAGGAAGAAGATGTCAGTTTCCTTGATTTTACTTGATGTAATATTCATGAATAAAATCTCGGGTCAGATCATCAGGTGAAATTGGGTTAGCATGTTCGAGTCTTGGGTTTAGCAAAAGTATTAGTTTCACGAAAAAGGAAGAAACGAGTAAATTGGATAGATACAGGTTGGTTTTTTAACATGGATTGTAAAAGTGGATAGATTGTTGAGTTAAAATTTGTTGTAAGACTGGTAGACAAAAACAGGGCCTGGGAAGTTTGATTAAAGTTGGGCTCAGACTTAAATTATCAAACATGGATTGGGTGAAACAGCTTAAGGCTTGCAGAATTATTCCAACAATTAAGCCCAAAATCATGGGTGTCTTTTAAAGTCTATTAAGAATACTATTTGGCATTGAAATTTGGCTTCTTAAACAATCAAATGGTGATGAAAAGGTGTTCTAACATAGACTGCGTTAGAAGTAGTGAGGTTGATATATTAACTGTTGTGAAGGCTTGTGCAAAAGGCAATATGTGTGGTGTATGTTTTGGTCTTAGAACCAAACATGTGAGGTTGGTTCGGATTAGATATTCAGTCACTCAAAATTCCCAATCATCTAAAAGAGTAATATGGAAAGTTAAAAATCAAGATAGTGTTTCCTATCAACAATTGGATGTAGTTGGTAATGTTCTTTCTCAGTGTCTAAAGAGTGGTCATAATCTGCTTAACAATAGTAAAACTGTGAGGACTGTTTTACATAAACATATAGCTCAAGTAATATCTGTAACCTAGTCAAACTGTTTGGAATCCATTTTGATTAGGAAACAATACAAGATTACTTAATTTTTCAATGTTTTCATTAATTGTTCAACGTTTACAACAAGAAAACAATCTGACAGGGCTTCACCGTCAGTTGCGCAAAATCTTATTTTACACTAAGTCCACACGGCTATTTATACACGGGAGAACCTCCTTCGTGCGGACTAAGGACTCCTTCGTATAAACGACTACCTCCGTGCGAATGAAACTACCTTCGCACATATGTATTACTCCGTACAAAGGTAACTTACAACTCAAAACGTGAATAATCTAACATTTTTCCTATTACAGACCCGACATGACTTGTAGATGTAGGCAGGAGACATTGTGCATCAACAAACTCCCCCTTGGATGTTGTCGCAGTCTCAGTCGGTCTTCAAAAAATACTCATAACTTCAAAAACTCTAACGCCTAAAGAAATACTTCATAGGTCATTCACATTTTAGCTTAGCATAAGACATCGGAGTTTGATCAGTAGCAATTGGCTTATTCATGAACTGAAATATTCTAATTGATGCTTTCTTCATGATCGCCGCAATCCTTTCTTCGTTCTTTACATCTTTCAGAAACTCTTTCTTTCTAACTCTCTCCATTTTGTTTCCCACATCTTTCAAGAATTAATCTCATATGCATAATAGATTCTGATGATATTTTGAAACTGCATAGGTTGTACTTTATCTTGCACTTCATAGCATATCTTATTGTAGTACAAGCACTCAATCTCTTTCTCTGATAAATTCACCAGCCACATAGGATCTAAAATAATTATCACCCTCCATATACCTTCAGATTTTAACACAATAACTGCTTCACTAGTCTCTCGATCACGCTCCCACCATTTGAAATCTGCATGAAAATCTTGTTCCAGCTTCATCAGTGGCATGTTCTTCATAGGTCGAAGACGTTTAACGATTAAAGTCACATCAGGCATTTGTGAAACTGGATCAATCTTTGTAATTTTCTTTGGATAATGTGGTTTCCAGTTAGGAAAATTTTGTCGAACTTCAAATCTGATAATCTTCCACAGTTTTTGATCACCTGGTTTCATCTGGAAGTTAATACACCTGATTTGACACAACTCCTGCACGTCCCACCACGGTAGAGTTTTTATATCAGACAAATATCGGAAATACTGGACTCCACGTTCTCGTTTAATTCCAAACACATTCAGCTCTGGAATCCATCCCCAGCTAATGATATCTCCTAATGATACAACTGGATTTCTTGTGAAATACACGAATGGTCTTCTGAACTTTCTTTCTTTTGGCATAGGTTTAAACCAAGTCTTCGGAGCTTCTCTAATCTCATCTTTATTCAGCCTCGGAGATTCACCATCCTTGGTTGTTTCTTCTATTTTTCTTTTTAACAAATTCTATGATTCTTCATCAAACATTTCAGGAATAGCATCAACCTTGCCTTTCCCTTTATCAGCATTAGCAACCTCTATTTCAGTAGCAACTTTTCGTGCTCTTTCGACATCCCCTACTTCAGCCTCTTCTATTTCTATTTGATTGAATCTTGCTTCAAAAACAATTCACATTTTCTTTTCTAACACTTTGTACAGAATATCAATCTTTTGATCTTTCAGCTTTTTATCAGCTTCAACTCGCTTGATCTCTTTCTCGATCGTTCGTTCTCTGAAACAAGAATTGCTATAACAGCTTCCATTTGAACTGCTTCACTTTCTAGCTTCTTTACTTTGCTTTCTAGTTCCTTTATCTTCTTATCATTTGGATCATTGAGAAAATCTAAACTGATCATGTCATTATTCATAAATGGAAGATCATCATCGAATAAGTTGTAAAAAGAACAAGGTTGTTGTCGAGGTGTAGATCTTGTTCTTGGATTCGATTGAGGTTAATGTTGAGGAGATATTGGTTGTACAGGAGTAGTTGGTGTTAGTTGTGATGCAAGTGTTTGAATATGAATAACATGCTCAGCTTCAGCTTCAACTTCAACAGATGGTGCACTTGTAGATGTAACTATTGGTTCAGCTCCAACAGTTTTTGTTTCTTTGATAGGCTTTACAGTTCTTTTACATGCTTTCTTTATCAACGGAGACCCTATCTTCTTTACATTCATAGAAGCTTTGCTCTTTTGTCTCTTTCTTGGTTTCTTAATAGTTTATGGATCAGAAGGCACATATGGTTCATCGTCACTGTCTGTTGTCCTTTTCTTTATCTTGCTCCTCTTCTCAAACTTAGCTCTTGGATCATGTGTTGTAGGAGCCATTTTAGTAATCTTAATATCACTATCTCTTTCTGTTTCATCATCATCTGCTTCACTACCTAAAACTCCAAACGCTCCACCCTCGATATTTTCAACAATTTCAGCCATATCTGCAGTACTCTTGTCAGTTCTTTCTCTATCTGAGGTAGCAGAAAACACTTCATCTTCACTATCTTCATCCCGAAACATTGTCTTTGATGTTTTCTTTCTTGTTATCTGCTTTGTTTTCGTCTGCTTTTTGGCTTTTCTTTTCTTTGAATCTTCTTTTTCAAACCGTTTACATCTTTAAGCAACAAAACCTTCCAACTTTTCTTCATCATTGTTAGAGTTGCTATCATCGTTTCTCCATTTGCCTTTAGGAGGTGCAACATAATCTTTGTCTTTAAGACAGCCAAATAATCTCTTGAAGTGAGGAATCTCCTTTTCTAATTGATTTTTGTACTGTTGAATCCGACCTAATGACAGATTTGTCATGTGTTCTAATGGCAGTACATCTGATTCTTCTTTAGCAAGATTCAGAATCAAATTACCCAACAACATCTGTACAAATCTTGGGTATTGTAAAAATCTATCTTGAATCAAGTTTGTCTTCATCTGCTCGAAAATTAACTTCGAAAAGTTGTATAGTAAGTTCAAAGTTAGAGCCATTATCATGCACATCACATAATCAATTGCAACATCATAGCCACCCTTCCTGTGCCCCATAGCATGAATTACTGAATGCATAAAGAATTCATAAGGCCTTGAGATATTTTCTTTTGAAAAATTCGTTGTGTTGACGTACCCTATGTATCCATTCTATAAAAGCATCCCTTTACCATTCGCTCTGGATAACCAGTTGGATCATCAGATTTATCATCAAAAGCTAATACTCTCCTGATTTGATCTGCAGTAACAACCACCTCTATGTCTTCGTTTCCAACTTTGGTGAAAGAGTGAATGGCTAGCGGTTAGCAATAAATTTAGCATTTTGCCAGAAACACTCTACATGTGATCTATATGCTTTATGTTGATTAGTTAACGCTTTCTTTATACAAATATGATCCACGAATTCTAGAATAAGCTTAAATGGTTCCATCTTCAATAATTTTTTATCTAATACACAACAGATGTTATGTTTTGGATCAAAGTTCGTCGCTTTTGCCTGCACAAACAAAATAATCCAACACTTAGAATAATTTTCAAAATTGTCAAATTTTGGTGCGGATGAGACTTGGTACGAATGTACATAAATCTTGAACGGATGTGAATACTTTCGTACGAAAGAACAATAATATATACACACAAATTACTTTCGCGCGGCGGGAAACTATGTTTTTGACATTATTGTTAGTTCCGTGCGGACGTAATTTCATTCGTGCGAATGAGTTATTCCATACAGATGAATTAAATTCATCTGTTTCAAATCAAACTTCAATTCTTTTGATTTTTACAAGTTTTGATCAAATTGAATGTCTTATTAGAATCTGAAAGTGCTAATTTTCATGATTATAAGTTCAATTTTATGTTTTGATCTTTAAATTTACACAGATCTAAGTTTTTAGCATTTTAAGGCAAATCTTTTCAATTTTAGTCCAATTAGTTCAAGTTCTACCTTTCCGATTATTGATAGTGTGCACATCAACCACCACAATGTAAATTTGGACAGAGTTTGGACACTTAGAAATTTTTTCTCACAATTCGGTCAATTTGTGTAAAGAAACATTTTGTGCGAATGAAGCTTCATTCGTATAAATGAGCTTTTATAGTCACACTGTTCGTCATCCATGCAAAGATATTTCCTTCGTTCGAATGTAAATATCTCATGCGGATGAACTTACATGTGTGCGAAGGAGCTTCCTTCGTGTGAATGTGTTCATTCGTATGAAATTCCAATTTTTTTTTTTACTTTTTCAAATTTCAAACATTTTGCCAGTTAAGAACCCACTCAGTTAACCAAATCCAAGTTAATGACCTTGGTCACCTAATTTGTCTACCAAGTCCAAGTTAATGACCTTGGTTGAACTTTTTGTGAACAAACTGATGTTTTCTGTCAATGTTAAGTTTTAAATTAATAAACTTGTAATCTTTTCAAAACACTTTCTCATTTCAGATAAGCTCCCAACCTGTTGTTCTCCAGATTTGTTCAGCAACTTCAGATTTTGAAAATTAGTGTTCCATCATCGGCAGTCAAAAATATGATGAAATAAAATCTTTTTGAATTTTCCAAAGTTTATGCTAAAACACACTGAAAATCTTTTTGGCATCTGAAATGAAATAGCTATGTACAAACATATTTACAGACATATTTTTCTGAGTTTGTGTAAGAGGATCATTTCAATTTTTGAGACAAATCACAAGAACCGTTGATCTGATTAAACTTAATTTCTTACACAAGTTCACTTAGATTGTCACTATGTTTGTCCACTTAAACCTCTACACAAAGTTCAATTGTTTCAAAATATAGTAATTAGATGTCTTCGAACTTGACTTAATAGTGTTCCCCACCTCAGAATATACTCCCATATCAAGATTTCATAGATTTCATCTTACAGGTGAATATACCTAATTGACTATTAGGATTATGCAAGGCCTTGAGAGCTCAGGTTCGTATCACCGTACACACAAAGAGATGAAGGCTCGACTTAAAAGTGGTGTTCCATATTTTGGAATCTTTTGATAGCAATTGTTAGATCTTTCGATACTTTCAATTTTGATGCAGTTAGGGTTTTTAAGAAAAAGTATTCTACAAGTTCTAGGTCATCGCCGACGCAAATCAGAAGAACTTGTATAATAGCCCAGATATCAACTAGTATAAAGATCTAGTATCTCAGAATCCACCAATCTCTCATATGAAATTTTAGTGTACGAAGACCATATATCCGAGAGATGTTAAACCATTAAGAAGTTTTGTTATGTTTATATCTCGAAAAAAATTTACTGAATGTGAGAAGTCTACTTGCACATCATCAATGAGACTGTTTAAAAACTTTTTTTATTACACTTCTTTAGCGTGCTATGATAGTCCACTGATGTACTATCATTTCCTCTTTTATACACGAAAACTCAAATTTTTTGCTTTTTCTATGTTTTTGTACTTTTCAAATTTTATATCTTTTTGTATTTTTAACAAGATATTTCTCCCTCTAAAATCAAAAACATATTTTTGGATTTTTGGTTTTAAAGAAGAACTTGAAAACAAAAACTTTGACAAACCGATGAGGAATACTTCAAATCGACATCCATCTCGGTTTCACACTCTTTGTTCCCCCTGATAACAAATCTTTCATCCCATTTAATTTCAAAAGATATTGAAACTTTGTTCAATCAAATGGTTTTGTATAAAAATCGGCTTTTTCTTCATCAGTGTGGAGTTTCTCAATACGAATAAACTTTTTCTCGTAGAAATCATGGATAAAGTGATGTTGTATTTCGATATGCTTTGTTTTAGAGTGTTGAACCGGATTTTTAGTTATGTTAACGGCGGCCTCGTTATCTACATATATGGGTGTGTTAAGAAATTGCAATACATAGTCTCTCATATGTTTTTGTTGTACACCTCCTCTTTCACTTTACCATACAAGAATGTGGACTTTACATCTAATTAATAGACTTTAGATCCTTTCTAAGATGTAAACGCCGAAAAGATTCGAATCACTTCTAATCTGGCGACGTTAGCATAGACTTCGGTGAAATCTATTCCCTCTTGTCAACAAAAACCTTGAACAACAAGTCGAGCTTTATTGCGTACAATCACACCTCTAGTATCTTTTTTGCATTTCAAGACCCATTTTGTGTTTATATTCTTATGGTCTTCAAGCAGATCGACGAGCTTCCACACACCCAGTTTTTCAAATTGAGAGAGTTCTTCCAGCATGGCGTTTACCCAGCTTTCCTCCATCAGTGCTTCCTTATATGTTTTTGGTTCTACCTACGAAATAAAACATTTGAATGAGAACTGATTTTGCAATGGAGCCACTTTCGAATAAAAACAACTAAAACCATGATATACTTGATGTTGGGTTTTAACACCACTCTTTAATTCTCCAATAATGATCTCCGGTGGATGGTAAGACAGTGTTCTTGGCATAACTTCGTTCGATATGCTCACTTCTTTTTGTAGATTTGTAACATTTTGTTCTGCATCTTTGTTGACAGCTGAAGTTTCGTTATGAGCACTTGTTCCAACATTTTGATTGTTGAGTAGACTATCAAGCTGAAGTTCACCATCATCAAAAGTAGATCCGCCTTCGTCGTATGTGTTGGTACATATTTTGTATGTCCGCCACTGTGTGAATAGGCTAGATAGAGAGTGCATTGAATATTGTATAGATTAGTGTGAAAACTGGCCGAATTTATAATGATTGTACCCATTCGTACGAATGGCACATTCGTACGAAAGGGACATCAAGTTGTCCGAGTCACATTCGTATGAGAGAGCCCTCTCGTCTAAGTAAGCTTCGTATGAATAGGCTTGGCCTATAAATAGGGGACGAGAACTCCTTATTTGATAAGTTTTTGGATTCCAAGAGGGAAACACTGGTGAAATTTCTCCAGAGTTTTGCCAGCTTGTAAAAGATGTAAACTCTTTCGGTATGAATGAAGCAAGCATTTAACCAGGATCCAGGAATCTCAATTGGTATTAGAGCTACGGTACCGATTCAATCAATCTAACAGTTAATTGAATCACCTACGCTCATGAATTTTGGATTTTTAGGGGGTTTAGACGTAAAACATCGAATAAACATTAAATTGAAGGTCAATTCACGGATGGATTTTGAAATTGAAGACATCATTAGTTTCGTAATTGATTTTCGCACATATCTGTGAAGTTTCATCATGAAATTCGCAGAAATAAAGATTTTGAATCGAAAAACGTGGTTGGGAATGTTCGTGAGATTGGATCAGTCGCTTTCCTGTGAAAGAGCACTCCCATTCGTACGAAGTGGCAACTCTTCATTCGTATGAAGTGGCCTCTCAGACAAGAGGAGATCCCCATTTGTTCAAAAAGCCATTCGTTCCAAAATTAGTTCGCACGAATTGGTCAAACGCCTAAAAAAGGCATTTTCGATCGCAATGACTTGATGAGCCTCCAGAAAAAATTTGGTCATTGAAATTTTTTTCGAGTTTTTAACGACCAAGATGGGTTGTTCGGGGGCACTGTCCGGAGCCTCAAATAATAGATTTGATGATGCGATCATAGATTGTGGAAATTAGTGGGATAGTCATGATGCTGGTGTAGAATGATTATAATCTTGGTTATCTGACTATTAATGGGCCTTAACGAAAAATCCGCATTGAAGAAAAACTGACTTCTAGAGGCCAAAATGACACATTTTCGACATAGTCGAGTTTTTCAGAGAACAGAAAGAACTGAATTGCTCAATTTGAGGGGGAATTCAGTGATAAGACGTCAGAATTTGCAAATGTTGGAGCATATTTCGTACGTCTGCATGGTGCGAATACTTAGATAGAGCGTGTGTTGAATATTGTATAGAATAGGATCAGTTAGACACGAAATTGGTAATGTCAAGGTCCATCCGGACGGATGGTCATCTGGACGGATGGACACTAGCTCATTCAGACCGGATAGGCTGTTACCTATAAATAGGGAGTTGGGGTTCCCATTTGGATAAGCCTTTAGATCCCAGAGGGGACATGCTGTCCAACAGATATGAATAAGAGACCAGATTATAAGTGACCGCTCGGTGTCTTATCTTTCTTCTACTCCTTTCTAAGTAATAATAACGAACCGAACACATCGTATCGGGACCGAAGCTCCGTCAAACTCGCCGGTTCCTGGAATAGCAGTGGTATCAGAGCTACGGTACCGACTTAATCGATCTAACAGTCGATTAAATCACCCAAGCTCATCAATTTTGGGTTAAACGGGAGTTTTGACGTTAAAACAGAGAAAATCATCAAAATAAAGGTCAATTCACGGATGGAGTTTGGAATTTAAGCCATCATTCTATTCGGAATTGATTCGCGCACAATCCTGTGAAGTTTCATCATGAAATTCACACAAATAAAGATTGCGGATCGAAAATTGTGATTTGGAGTGTTCTTGAGCTGTTAGAACATAATCCTTCGGATGACCATCCGAGCAGATGACCATCCGAGCGGATGATCATCCGAACCATTTGACTTGTTAACTTGTCGGATGACCATTCGACAATTGTTAAAACCCATCTGACAACTTCCTTCGGATGACCATCGGGCGGATGATCATCCGAGTGGATGACCATCCGGACCATGTTTCCATACTGTTCATTTTTCCATCTGGGCGAATGGTCATTCGGACCATTTGTAATTAAGATCACATTCATTCAGATGAAGACACTCAGGTGGCTAACTGTCAAGGTGATCCAAGATTAATTCATTCGGACGAATGGAACTGTCTCATTCAAACTGCTGAACTAATGCCAAAAAAGGAATTTTTTGATCGCAACGACGAGGAGAGTCTCCAGAAATAAATTTGGTGATTGAAAATTTTTTCGGGTTTTTAACGACCAAGCTGGGTTGTTCGGGGACACCTTCTGGGGCTTCAGTGAACATATTTGATGATTTGATGATGTGATCACGAATTGTGGAAATTAGTGGGGTAGTCATGATACTGGTGCAGAATGTTTATCATTCAAGTTATCTGACTATTTATTGGCTAAAACGTAAAATCCGCAATGATGAAAAACTGACGTTTTGTGGAAAATTGTCAAATTTTCGGCATAGTCGAGGTTTTCACAGATAAAAGAGGACCGAATTGCTCAGTTTGAGGGCGAATTCAGTGATAGAGACGTCAGAATTTTCAAAAATGAGGGGGAATAAAAATTTTCAGATGTTCCAGCATTTTTGAAATTCGTGGCACTACAACACTATTCGGGTGGTTTCGACTTCAGATTGTCAGGCGGAATGTGAATCTGATTGTGGGTGAAAGCTTCCGAGATCAAGATGATCCGAGGTGTTGATATATGATCGTGGACGAAAGCATCGGAGATCTGAGAGTGATCGTGGATGATAGCTTCTGAGATCTAGATTATCCGAGGAGATGAATCTGATTGTGGACGAATGCTTCGGAGATCGGATTACATTACCAGATAATTTGTTTTCTGATGAAGATTTGCTGATTGTGGAGAATACCGTTTACACAGATCGATTATTCTTACGGTGCGTTAACGTTGATCACGGAAAACGGGATATTAGATCTTCTGGGGGAATCACGGATTTGAAGTTAACCAGTGGCGTATTTGAAGTTTCTATCAATTGTTGGTTGAGTTTTTGTACATTCTTAGATCAAGCAAGCAGAATGCGAGATCGTGGTGCTGAATTGATATATCAAAAACTGAGCTTGGATGCGGTTAAAGCTGAAACAGAGGATGCTGCATTGACTAGTTTCAAATTGGTGATTGTTCGTGAAGGTTGCAGTTTAGCAAATCAGAGGAGAGTCATGAACTGTGCAAAAGACCTGAAGATTCATTTCAGGGGGAATTGGTGCTTTACTCTATCAAAGCTAACCCGAATCATCAATCAAGGGGGAATCGATTGAAGATTTCAGGACGCCTGATTGAAGTTGTAGAATAGTTGAATATTGTAGAATATTCAAACACGGCTCAAGGTTCTTAAGGTGTTACTAACGATTCGACAGTGACAACCGAGGGGGAATCTGTTGGTGCATATTTCGTACGTCTGCCAGTGTTCGAATAGTTAGATAGAGCGTGTGTTGAATATTGTATAGAATAGGATCAGTTGGACACGGAATTGATAATGTCAAGGTCCATCCGGACGGATGGACACTAGCACATTCGGACCGGATAGGCTGTTGCCTATAAATAGGGGGTTGGGGTTCCCATTTGGACAAGCTTTTGGATCCCAGAGGGACATGTTGTCTAATTAGTCTCATGGTGCTGTAACTTTCAGATATGAATAAGATACCAGATTATAAGTGACTGCTCGGTGTGGTATCTATCTTCTACTCCTTTCTTAGTAATAATAACAAACCGAACACGTTGTATTGGGACCGAAGCTCCGTCAAACTCGTCGGTTCCATGGAATAGCAGCAAAAATGAGGGGGAATAAAAATATCATAGAATATACTGAAATTCTGACATGTTTGAAATTTGTGACAATGCAACAGCATTTAGGTGGTATCGACTTCAGATTTTCCAAAGATGCATTTGATCGGGATTCGTGAATTCACGATCATATGAAGTTCAGACTCTATAGATCAGGGTCAGATTGACGTCTTAGGGTTTGAGTCCCGGGTCTTCGTCAAGCAGGTCAGTAGGATTAGCGTCAGGAGATGCAACTATATTGTGGATACTTATAAGATATAATAACCTTGTGATAATCTAAAGCGTCAGAATGGTTAATCTTCGAGCAGATGAATTGTTTTACGGACTAACCGCCGGGGAATGATGATGTTTGTTGATTAAGTTGCTGTCGGAACTAGTAGAGGAGACTATATATCTGTTATCGTGATTGAAGAGGAAGAATATGAATCTGATCCTGGATGAATGTTTCTGAGATCTGAATGCATTACCAGATGATTTGTTATCTGATAAAGATTTGCTGATTGCGGAGAATATCGTTTACACTGATTAATAATTCATGAAAGTGCTTAAAGATGATTACAGAAAACGGGATTTCAGATTTTTGTGGGTATTCATAAACTGGAAGTTTACCGGTGTGGTGTTCGAAGTTTCTATCAATTGCCGGTTGGGTTTTTTTTTTAATCTGAGTATCTAGCAGGCAGAATGCAAAATGGAGCTGAAATGGTAAATCAAAAACCGAACGCAGAGGTTTCAAGTTGATGATTATTTGTTGATGATTGCAGTATAGCAAATCAGATGAGGTCAGGAACCGTTCAAACAATGACCTGAAGATTCATTTCAGGGGGAATTGGTGCATAATGAAGATAATGCAAGCCCGTATCATAAATCAAGGGGGAATCGATCGAATATTTCAAGATGCCTAATTGAAGTTGCAGAATATTCAAAACAGGACTCTAGGTTTTCAAAGATCAAGATTCGACAGTGACGACCAATGGGAATATGTTGGTGCATATTTTGTATGTTCACCACTATACGAATAGGCTAGATAGAGTGTGTGTTGAATATTGTATAGATTAGTGTGAGAACAGGCCGGGCACTTTCGCACGAATAGGCTTTGCCTATAAATAGGGATTGAAGGCTCCTCCGTTGTTAGGTTTTGCTTTGTCACACCCCGAAATATCAGAGCTTGGCGTGACTGCACCAGTATCTTCATTGCACAACGGAAGTAAATAAGCTAAGACTTCTATAAATGAATGCCACTAAGTACTCAAATCCCCATGGGTTCTCCTATTCCAACCGTTCCATAGTTTTGAGAATGCAACCTGAGAAAGAACATGCAAAAAATCAACATAAAGTTGAGCGAGTTCATAGTTTGTTTGAAAAAGATTTTTAAAACAAATCTTTTTGATAACCGGTTTAAGTAATGTCGAGAGAATGTTTGAAAATCTTGTGTTTGTATAAATTGTATAATCGCCAATGTCCGCGTACAACAAAGACAACATGCCCGCATGAGCCTATAACCCACCCCGTGCTAGCAAGTGCCTCGCCAAGTTGTTTACTCAAGACGGCCGACTAGAAGGTGATTATAGTTCCAATTAGTAGCGAGGACTTCACTGTACAGTTTTAGAGACCCTACAACCCTTAGTGAGTAGTAGACCATCCAGTCCTTGTATCATTGGGCCTTTTCCCACATTAGTGAACCATCCAGTCCTTGTGTCATTGGGCCTTTGCCCACATTAGTGGACCATCCAGTCCTTGTATCATTGGGCCTTTGCCCATGTCATTGGGTCATTGGCCATGTCATTGGACCTTTGCCCACGTCCTTGGGGCATTGCCCATGTCAATGGGACTTTGCCCACGTTACTAAACTCATGCATGTTTCGAAAATATGCGTGTGTTTTGTAAAACCGATATGTTTAGCTTAAACCTTTTGTAAACCATTCGAGTTCGTTGAAATCCTGTTGCGAAATGGTTTAGAAACATGTGATTTTTGTTTATTGAAACATTGTGTTTTTGCAAACTTGCATGTCTTTCCACCCCCGAAAACATTTATAAAATGTAAAACTAGAAAAAGTGGGGGTTATGAACTCACCTGGATTTTCTTGTGCAAAGCTAGCTTAGCATGATTCCGAAGTGTCGTTCCAAGAACGTGAATTAGCTAGCGTGCATATATAGTATTCCTAACAGGGAATAACTTATCAGTTTCAAGTTTAAACGTTGCTAAACTACGTGTCCGAGCTCTACTGAATAGGTAATTATACGATTCCGAGGTAGTGTTATTGTCCTGATTTGAAATAACCCAACAATGGTTATTTGATCCCATTTAATTGGGATAAAACTAAGTCTCGAAGACGACCTAGTTTTCAAATGATTTAGAATATATATCTTATATATATATATATATATATATATATATATTCAAATATACTTACGAAATCGTGTTAGTCGTCGCTAATAACAAGCGTAGATAATTATATATATAACTCGTTATCGAATTGAGTCGGTTAATGATGTCGTTTGTTATGAATCTTATGGCAAGAAGTCATACTTCGAGTAAAGACGTTTAAAATAAATATAAATAATTATATTTATTTTATAAAAGTATACGAATTTCGTAAACTAGTAGTTTGTGTTTTGTCGAGACGTTATAACTTATTTTGTAATTCATAAACGTCACAAAAAGTATAGACATACTTTATATTTATTTAGCGAAAATACTTCGATACGCGTCGCTTATACAATTTAGATATGTTTGGTATTTCGGATTTCTAACGAAATTCAGGCAGAGTTTCCTCTGTTTTTAGGATAACCTCGACATCCAAAGTGTTGATATTTTAATCAAACTCAATCATTAACTCAACGTAACCAATATATGTATAAAATTTCTCTTCAAAATATCAAAACATAAACTAGTATCTAATTGAATCGGTTCAAGCTCAGTAGCGTATCGAAATTTGAATTCTATAACTATATAATTAGAAACTTCGTGTCGATTAAATTTTACCGAATCTTAGTGCCGTTTCGTCGAACCGCATTGACTGACTTTGACCCGGTGTTGACTGTGGTTGATCCGAGTTGACCAGTTTGACTGTTTGACTAGTTTGACCGGCCGAGTCAAGTTGAAACGGGTCGAACCATACTAAGTTAGCCCAAACACTGAGTTGACTTGATTTGACCGAGTCAAACCAAACCACATCTAGCTTTTGTTAACTGAACTTGCATCTTGACCCGAACCGAGCTACCTATACTTGAACCATGACCCGACGTGAACCAAGCAAAAACCCAAACCAGACGACACCACTACTGTCGTGTGTCTCCATTTTCAAGATCAATCATCATCTAAAAGTTTTTCGGGGAACAAGGAAACCCCACCGCCGCCATAAACAGTCGTCGGTCGTCCCCCTCCGCTCCGCCGCAGGCGACGGCGCTGCTACCGCCATCACACCCTTTCTCCGACCTCCCTTTCTCCTCGTCGCCGATAAGTCTCCTTGCATAGATATGTTACGTGCCACACCCTTGGTTCCTTGTATAAGTTTAATTCCTTTATTCATTTCTTTATTTACTTCTAAGTTTTTGTTAATTAGCATGTGAGAAAATAAAGAGATAGTGGGAATGCCCATATTCTCATGTTACGTAGGATTAGGAAATAATGGGGTGTTAGTTATTTTGATTTTGTTTCCTTTAAAAGAGGATTGTTGGTTTGGAGAATGATATGCAGAAAATTAGTTTCAATTATCTCTCTAAAATTCTATCAAGTTCCTTTCTATTTTCTTAGGACGTGGTTGACCTCTAGCAGCTCGATTGACCTTTTGTTTATCTGCCGAGCTAATCTAAGGTGAGTTCACACTTTCTACAAAGCATGGGATTCCCAGGGGTTGGGAATGGGTTAAGGAATATGGATTCCTCGTCCTTCTTGGGTAGGACAGTACGAGTTTAGGAATATAATTCCTCGTCCTCTTGGACAGTTAAACTTTACTAGACCAAAACTCTATCACGAAGTCCCTCCTTTTTATATCGACTTATTCGCCGGGCCAATGGCGAGCGGGTCATTAGTTAGATAGCGCTATTTAGGTTTGACAAGCCTCACACCGTGCCGCAGAGGACGGGCGTGAACTAATGGACTATGGCACGTCAATGATGATAGACATTGACAGTTTAGGGCACATAAACATGACTACAGTCAGTAGTCGATATGGTAACTAGTCTAGTAGTATATACATGGGGTAGCCCCCACGGCCGAAAAGCCAGATAATTAAACATGGGGTAGCCTCCACGGCTGGATTGCCAGAGTAAATGGGTTAAACAAATTACGTTTTCAACTATGGGGTAACCCCCACAGCAGGATGCCAGCTAAAGGAAACCGTTTTTGGAACAACTTAAAACAAACACCCAACTGTGAACTCGCTTAACTTTGTTGTTGACTCGTTACTACATGCTTTGCAGGTCAATAGGTATAGCAGGAGCTTGCATGGGGGAGAGTCGTTGTGGAGCATGGACATTGAGTGCTCATGATAAACTTAAACACTTTTACTTTATGATTTGGGTTTGAACTAATTGCTTTCGCTGATAACTTAAACTATGTTTTATTTGGACACCAATTGTATTGTGTTGGATTTTATTATTACTTACATGCTTGTTCAATATGATTGGTGGCTTGATCCTGGTCAGTCACGCCTCCAAGCGGTGATACTCCGCATGTGGATTTTGGGGGTGTGACACACCGCCTGTCCAGTCACCCGCAGTAGCACCACCTCCGTTCTGAGCCCTTACTCCACAAGTCACAACACCATCCACGTCCGCCGCTGCACCACCACCGAGACATGTTTCATCACACCCAAACATTACGTCATCCTCTTCTTTGATGCAGTCAAAACAAACCCACTTTCCATTGGTACCTAAGACCCTTTTCCCATCCTCCATGTTAGGCAAGACTAACTCAACCCAAAGGGATAATCACATCCTTGATTCCCAAAAGAAAAAGGATATTTTTATGCCATCTGTGTTGAAAGCCATGAAAAGTAGTGTGAAGAAGAAAAAGAGACCGGTGCTTCGGTTCAAAATGACTACTTGCAGAAAGGTTATAAAGACATTTTTATGGCAAAATTTGTTTCATCGTGCTAGTTCCGATTCTACTCAGAATTTATTGGTGACAAAGAAGACAACAACTCCAGCCAAAGAAGTCACCAGGGTGACCGAGTGGCGGCCTCCGTGGCGCCTCATTACTACATCTCCAAATGTCGTAGGAAGGACCGAGTGGCAGCCACCATGGCTTATTAGAATGTGTTCACCAATTGCATCCTTGAGGACAAGGATTGTTTTGAGCGGGAGGGAATGTTACGTGCCACACCCTTGGTTCCATGCATAAGTTTAATTCCTTTATTCATTTCTTTATTTACTTCTAAGTTTTTGTTAATTAGCATGTGAGAAAATAAAGAGATAGTGGGAATGCCTATATTCTCATGTTACGTAGGATTAGGAAATAGTGGGGTGTTAGTTATTTTGATTTTGTTTCCTTTAAAAGAGGATTGTTGGTTTGGAGAATGATATGTAGAAAATTAGTCTCAATTATCTCTCTAAAATTCTATCAAGTTCCTTTCTATTTTCTTAGGCCAATCGACTATCGGTTGGAACCAAAACAGCAAATGATGTGTACCACTTGGTTTGATAGATAACCCGTTAAAGTGTGTCAAACTCCTAAAAAAATAGATGGAAACTAGAAGAATATTTAGAGAGAAACTTAAGACTTAATTCATTTCATTCATAATCTTCATTAACTCAACAATGATACTTATAGAAACAAAAACAATAACTAACTACTAACCCACTAACCCACTAACATAAAAATACGAGACATGGAAATTAAGGAGCATCCTCCACCACTTCCTTTATTTGACCACATGACTATTTAAAATAAGTAGAAATAAAACATATAAACTAAAGTAAATAAACTAATAAATTGCATGGAATGCCTGAAACATCCAAATCACCCTACTGATTCATGCATGAATGGGCCATCATTAGCTTGGTACATAACATTCCACCTCACTCAAATTCACCTTGTCTGCAAGGTGAAAGTTGGGATACCCTCGAATAAAATGCCCCACGGTGGGCGCCACCCGAACCTTCCATCCGCGTTGGGAGAAGTATTGGCTAACCGCCACGGTGGATGCCACTCACGCTGTTCAGTTAATCCCGCCTTATTGGCAGTCCGTTCCAACTCTGTAGTGAAGTATCCCAAACGATGTTTGTTCTGGAAAATATTGACAAAACAGATTTTGACCTTGTCAATGTAAGCAAAAGTGCGGAGTCCTTTGTGCAGGCAATTGACTTGAGAAACTATGAAAGAGGATTTTTTTAAAGAAGCCAAACATGAAGATTTTTCCAAATTGGAAGCAATATGTTTTGACCTAAGAGATTTGATACATTCTGCCGATTTGACCAAAGAAGCAAGCAATTGTGGTGTTGAAATTGTTTGATTTATTGCAACCTCCGTGTTGCCGGAGTCAGCAGAGACAACAAAAGAGTATGAATGTTAAACATTGGACGATAGCCGGCAAAGCATGGGGTTTGTTTTCGGAACCAGAGAAGGTGGAGATGGTTTTTGTGTTAGTGTAGATGGGGCGTGTTTTAGTGGTGTGGTGGTAGTAGTGGGTGGTATCGGTGGTGCGGTGGTGGAAACAGGTGGTGGAAATGTAGGAGATTGGGCTTCCCACATAGTTCGGAACGATCGGAATTCGTTGATGTCAATTTTCAACTGAGATTCGAGTCTCACAAGGGATTCATTCATCCATTGATAGAACTCGATTTCGGATAGAGTTTGAGCAGCCATTGGTGCAGGGGGATCACGACAGCTCTGATACCAAATGATGTGTACCACTTGGTTTGATAGATAACCCGTTAAAGTGGGTCAAACTCCTAAGAAAATAGATGGAAACTAGAAGAATATTTAGAGAGAAACTTAAGACTTAATTTATTTCATTCATAATCTTCATTAACTCAACAATGATACTTATAGAACCAAAAACAATAACTAACTACTAACCCACTAACCTAAAAATACGAGACATGGAAATTATGGAGCATTCTCCACCACTTCCTTTATTTGACCACATGACTATTTAAAATAAGTAGAAATAAAACATATAAACTAAAGTAAATAAACTGTTGGTGCATAATGTCTATAGCCTATGTCTTAAGTCTAGGTCATGTTTGTATAGGGTTTACAGGGGTTAAAAGTGTAATTTTATGTATTTTGATGTAATTCCGCTTGAAATGACACATGGTCATTTCAAATGGAATTAGTGTTGTTAATTCCGCTTGAAATGACATGTGGTCATTTCAAACGGAATCACCAGCCTATATATAGGCAGTCATGTCTTCTCATTTCATACGGAATTAGCTAGTGTATCACGAAGTGCTGCTGAAATTCCACCGTGTAATCAAGTCTATTTTGAATGAGAAGCTTGTTTTAAAGTGATATACTCTGTTTCTACTCAATTCTTCACTGATTCTAGACTGTTTGTTTGTTTCCGCCTCTCAAACAGTTGTGTATTGCCTCTGATTGACTCATTTGGTCGGTAAAACGATCCTACAATTGGTATCAGAGCTAGTTATGAGTCAATACACTTGAATCAGTGCCTTTTTCTACACTTTCTTGGACTTCTGGACAATTTAATGGACAAAATGGACTGATTTTCTAATATTGTGTGTAAAATACTGTTTTAACAAACCCTTGAAAGAATCACATCAAAATTCAAAGTAAAAGTGACTAAAATGGACCAAAAACCTGATTCCGTTTGAACGAGCACACTGATTCCGTTTGAAAAAGTGTGGTTATTTCGCTTGAAATAACTAATTCCGTTTGGCTAATTCTGCTTGAAAACAGGTTTTTTGGTTAATTTCATTTGAAATGGCACCTGATTCCGCTTGAAGGTGCAATTCCGTTTGAGAAACTAATTTCGCTTGAAAAATCATCTCACTTGAAAAAGTGATTTCGTTTGAAAAGGATAATTCCGTTTGAAGATCTGATTCCGTTTGAAAGTCCATCTTGTTCGTAATTCCGTTTGAAAGTCTGATTCTGAGTAGAAAGTTAATTTCGTTTGAAAAGTTCTGTTTTCAAAACTTGAAAATCTTTTCCGTAAACTGATTTCGTAAAATGGACAATCAAGAATTTTATAACTTCTTTGCCGGTGGGGGAATGACGACAGCACAAAACCCGGCCAGTATTGTACAAAACGTGAATATGGAGAATGAACTTGGGATGATGCAGAAACCTCCTAAGTTGATGAATATTGAGGAGTATGCGGGTTGGTCTGGAAGGTTTAAGACATGGGTTCAAGCAAACCACTTCGAGTGCTGGATGAAGATCGAATCGAAATATGTTCCTCCTAAAGATGGTTTGGGTCTTGAGAAGTCGATTGGCAGTTTAACACAAACCGAACAAGAAGATTTTAAGGCAGAAAAGAAGATGATGAGTATTCTACAACAAGCAATTAAAGAAGATATCTTAGTGTTACTGCAACATCAAGATAATTCACAATCAGTGTGGCATGCTTTGAAAGTGAAGTTTTTGGGAAGTGTATCGATGATAAAAAGCAAGACTGCTTTGATGAAGAAAGAATTTGACATCTTCAGGGAAATTAAGGGTGAAACAACAAAACAATTGATTGAGAGATATTGTCACCTAGTTGTTGAAATGAAGCGTTTGGGTATTGAGAAAACTGACAACGAGTGGGTTGATAAACTGGCAGATGCCTTGCCATATGATGAATGGGGTACTTATCTTTTGGTGTTGAAAAACAACTTAGAGTATGTTGGATTTAACCTCAGTTCATTCATTGAAAAGATCGAAGCACATGAACTTGAACTGATGAAGATCAGAAAGATGAATTCTGCAAGTGTTCAACAGGATGTTTCACTATATTACAAAGACAGTTCTTCGGCAACAACGAATCTGAGCCAGAAGATTCAGACAGCGTTCAGTGCAGATTCAACATCTGGTGTTTCGTCTAGTACATCAAGCAACAACAAGCCTTCACCGTTTAGAAGTTATGAGCCAAATCCCAAGAATTCAGAACAAATGTCTCCACAAAGCTCATCAAGCTCGAACAATCAGGGTTATGTTTCTGGGATACAATGTAACATTGCTGTAAACATCAAAAATGGACAAGAGTTTACAGAAGCAGCTGCAAAGCAACACATCGCACTGTTAGCTTCCGTTCTTGAGTCATATGAGAGTTTGGTAGCTAGGAGGATCGGTAATCCAGACATGACAAAGGAGGATTACGATCAAATCGATGCAGAGGAGCTAGAGCTGATTGACATTAAATGGGGAATGGCTAGTTTGGTAAGAAGAGCCCAAAGGTTTATGGAATTTACGGGTCGGAATAGTTTGTCAGGACCGGATCAAAAGCTTGGTTTTGATAAGTCCAAAGTGACGTGTTTTAAGTGTAAAGAGAAGGGGCATTTCAAGCGGGAGTGTCCCAATAGAGAGGTCAACAACCACCAAAATCCATTTACCAACGATTACTACAGACAGGCGATTTATCACAAGACAAATCAACAACCTGTCGTTCAAAGACCTCAGATCGAAAACAAGCTGGAAAAAGCTCTCATAGTCAATCAAGATGATGAAAAGGTAGCTGAAGCTTTCAGTTGGGATAAGTATATCCCTGGCAGTGAGGGTAGAGCAACGATGGCTGAGATTGTGGAGGAACCGGAGAGTGTTGTTGAAACAGTGGTTGTTAGTGAAGATGTGTCTGAAGAAAGTTTGTTTGATCTCGAAGAAGTTGCTGCAGAAGTCTACTATTATCAATCCGAATAGGAGGTTTTAGCTAGTTCTTTAAAATCAATTATGCCTCCTAATGTGTTTGATTCTTTTACAGGTTTTTTCAGTGAGCCAACAACCGGATTTTGTCCACAGTATGATGTTGAGAAAGTTCCGGTTGAAGAGATAATTGATGCCTCAAAAGAAATGACTGAAGAAACACTGAAAGAGATTGCTGACAAAGCCTTAATGGGAAAACTGAAAGAGGTAGACACAGAATCTGTAAAACCAGAGTCTGTTGATACTAAGTCAGTTGAAAAAGTGTCGGTCAAAATAGAGTTAGGTCAAAAGGAGTCTGAAGGGAAATCCGAAAAGGAGGAGATCAAATCAGAAGGAGTGTCTGAGTCAGAGTCTGACGGTGTCGGTAAACAGGATGTTAAAATTGATCAAGAGGAAAAGATTGTTGAAAAAATTGATTCAATATCTGAAACTTCATGCAAAAACTGTTCAAAACGATGCATGGAATGTCTTGAAAAAGACAAAAAGTTTCAGGAGTTGAAACAATACACTGATGAGATTAAATTTGATCTAAGTGAAGCAAAAGAAGCTTATGACACGTTGGCTAGATCTATCAAAATGATTCAAAAAGAGAGTCTTGAAAACGATAAAGCCACAAGATTGTTAAAATCAACAGTTTTTGATAAACAAAAGGAAATCAACTTTCATTTGGACACGATTGCTTCATTGAAAAAGGAATTAGAGTTAACAAAAATTGAGAATGAAAGAATTGATAAGAAATTGATGAGTTATGTTGCATCTTCATATGTGATTGATCAGATTGTCCTGAAACAACCGGATGCAACACCTGTCTTTAACAGTGTTCCACCCCCAATGTGGAACCATTACACTCAGAAGTATCCAGATGGGGTGGAAGCTGCTTTGAACCTCAAACTGAGAACCATTGAGAATGAGTTGCCTGAGAGTATTGATGTTACATTCTCTTCATCCGACACTGACAATGAGTCATAGGTGATCAAGACCGTTGTTGACCAAGTGTTAGACGAAGAGAGTGATAACTCAGAGTTTGAGATTGTGAAAACTCATTTTGAGAATTCCATTTCTGATTCTGAAGAAGATGGTAACTTCTTAGACAGATTTATACCAAAATCAGACAAAGCCGCGAAAGATGATTCGATCATTATGGTTTACACAATGGTTGGAACTGACAAACTTTACTCTGATTTTGAGTATCCGCTCCAAAATGTCAAAATTGAGAATGTTGAAAAGGTGTTTAAATTGGTTGAGATTGACATTTCTGAGGTTAACAACAACAAGTTTCTTTCAAAACCTAAAAAGTCTTTTGTGAAACCACTATCAAACAACTCGGGAAAGAAAGAGTGGGTGGGCAGTGGTGGTAATAACAAGAGAAATGGAAACAATTTCAAAAATAAAGGTATTGGTTTTGAAAAGAAAATGGCTAAGAAGAATGTCAAGCCGAAGGAGAAATTAAATGATGTGTTTGTTGTTGGTCCTAATGTTGATGCTGAAAAGGACTATATTTTCAGTCAAAAAGCCATTGACGATTTCAATGCAGCGAAAAAGTTGAGAGAAGAGACCTACAAATCAACTTTTGTTGAGTATGACAAAAAAGTTTCTTACCGCTGCAATGAGATTGGTCATATGGCGAAACAATGCACCAAAAAGATTGAAAAACCCATTTTCAAGAAACCTGTTTTGCAAAAGCCGAAACAAAAAGTTTCAACTGATGAAAAGGGCAAAACACCAATGATTTCCCCTGTTCGAATTTTGAAAAGAGGTGAATCTTTGAAGTCCGAGGACAAGCCGAAATCAACATTTGAGATTGGTGAATCTTCGAAAACTCAAAAGACTTCAAAGATTTATCCAAAGACAAAAATTTTGCAAAATCAATCATGGGTGGTTAAACCAAAACAATCAGTTGAGGAAAAGAAGATGGAATATGAGCTAAAATCTGAATCAAAAGTGTGTGCAAATGATGTTAAGAAACTTGAATTTGAATTAGACAAGTTGCTTGAGGAATTTCCTCCAATTAAAGAGAAAGAATTAAAACCAAAAGCTGAACCTGTTGTTCCAAATGTCATTTTTAACATTCCAAAAGTTGACGTGACATGTGATATTGTATTTGGTAGTGTTTCAACTGTAAAGAAATCATGGGCTTCATTGTTTGAATGATTTTCTTCAATGTGTACAGGGGCTGCCGAAGTCAATAATCTCGAAATGGATCATGGAAAGCGGAGCTTCAAGGCACATGACTGGAATACTAGCATTGCTTTATGATGTCAAATCTATCAACGGAGGATATGTGGGATTTGCTGGGAATCAGGGTGGCAGGATAGTTGGTCAAGGGAATCTAACGAATGGAATCGTTACGTTTGATAAAGTGAACTATATAATCAAACTTGAAAACAATCTGCTGAGTATCTCACAGATCTGTGACAAGTCTTTTACAGTGCATTTCACTAAAAATGAATGTTTAGTCTTAATACCTGGTTTCAAAATTCCTGAGGAGATGGTGTTGTTGCGAGCTCCACGAGAAAATGATTTATATATTCTTGATATGAGTGTCGCAACAACAACGGATCATCAGAAACAATGTTTTGTGTCAAAAACCAAAGAAACAGAAAAAAAGTCGAGAATGTGGCATCGAAAGATGGGCCACATTCATGTGCGTAAAATGAACTTTCTTGTACACAATGATTTAGTCGAAGGTGTAAATCTGAAAAACTTTCATTTAAATGATGATTCTATAGAGTGCAAGAAGGGAAAACAAACGAAGAAGTCGCATCCACAGAAGTTGTTGAATTTAATCAGAGTCCCGCTTGAAAGGTTGCACATGGACTTGTTCGGGCCAGTCAATGTAAAAAGTGTTAGCGGAGACTTATACTGTCTTGTGGTTACTGATGACTTCACAAGGTTTTCATGGGTAGTGTGCATGGAAAGAAAAGACCAAACCTTTGAGTCGCTGATGATCTTATTCAAGAAAATGGAAACGTTGTATAAGCTGCCGATCAGAAGAATAAGAAGCGATAATGGAACGGAGTTCAAGAATAATCGAATGCTCAAGTTTTGTAATGAAAAAGGAATTCTTCATGAATTTAGTGCACCATACACTCCACAGCAAAATGGTGTAGCTGAACGAAAGAATCGTACCTTAATCTAAACTTCTCGAACAATGCTCGCCGATTCCAAGTTACCAATATTTTTCTGGAGTGAAGCAGTTGCAACAGCGTGCTATACACTGAATCGAGTGCTTACTGTGAAGAAATACAAGAAAACGTGTTTTGAACTTTTACACCATTATAAGCCAAATTTAATGTTTTTAGAACCTTTTGGATCTCCCTGTACCTTCATAGATCCAGATGGTAAGTTTGGTGCTAAAAGTAATGATGGTTTCTTTGTAGGGTATGCGAGTCCGCTCAAGAGGGTGTTCGTACCGTGCTTGGGGAAGGTAATTCAGATTCTGCATGTGGATTGTCAGAAACATACTGCGCCACCGCAACTTCCCAGAAAAAGATTCCTGTTCGATTACGACAAACTCTGGGAGTCTTTCCAACTGCCGATTTAGCCAAGTGAAGAGGAACTAGCACTATTGTATCAATATCAGCAGTCCATGTCACAAGAACAAGTGCCTAGACCACTAGTAGTTTCTCCACCCACCGGGGGTACACACGATCATGAGGCTGGTCCAAGTGGAACTGCTCACGAACCACCAGAGGAACCAGCTCCTACATTTGATCATTCTGACGATTTAGAATCGGAAGACGGTCCGACTTTTGACGAGGAACCAAATGTTGCTACGACTGAAGCTGAGGATCACACCGGTGATCTAGATATTACAAACTTGCAATCGGAAGTGAGAGTGCCTGACACTGCTATGCCAAGAACTCTGTCTTATCATCCTTCAGAACAAATAATTGGTGATTTTCAGAGCGGAGTAAAAACAAGAGATCAGATCAACAGAGCTCTTACATGTTTTTATACATCTGTTGCTCCTTTACAGGAAGAGTTCTCACTTAAGTGTTTCATTTCGCAGGTTGAACCCAAAACATATAAAGAAGCTTTAACTGAAGAAAGCTGGGTTAACGCTATGCAGGAAGAGTTGCAGCAGTTTGAGAAGCTGGGAGTCTGGATATTAGTAGACCTTCCTGAAAATCAAAAGTTGATCAAAACAAAGTGGGTATTCAAATGCAAGAGAGATGATAGAGGAGTCATTGTTCGAAACAAAGCTAGATTCAAAGTCTACCAATTACATGTGAAATCTGCATTCCTGTATGGTGTATGCGCCTGTTGCTAGACTTGAGGCAATTAGGATCTTCCTGGCGTTCGCGTCTTGGAAAGGATTCAAAGTCTACCAATTAGATGTGAAATCTGCATTCCTGTATGGTAAAATCAAAGAAGAAGTGTATGTGGGACAACTGCCGGGGTTCACTGATCCACTACACAAAAACAAAGTCTATCTTCTGGATAAAGCGCTTTACGGACTTCACCAGGCCCCGAGACCCTGGTATGAGACGCTTTCCCAACATCTGTTGGACAACGGGTTCACCAGAGGGACAGTTGATAGCACTTTGATCACCAAAGAGGTTGCCGGACATCTTTTGATCGTGCAGATCTACGTTGATGATATCATTTTTGGTTTGACAAATGACGAGTTGTGTAAAGATTTTGAGAATGTTATGAAGAAGAAATTCGAGATGAGTTCGATGGGGAAGATGAAGTTCTTCCTAGGGCTACAGGTGGAGCAAATGCCCGAAGGAATCTTCATTCATCAAACTTTTCCAGAACGATGTTCTGGAAAAGTTCAACATGGCTCAATCTAGTCCAGCATCAACCCCCCTAGCTCAGAATCACGGGATTTGCCCAGACGAGAGTGGGGAGAAAGTGGAAGAGACACTGTATCGGTCAATGATTGGATCTTTGATGTATCTTACTGCTTCCCGCCCGGACATCATGTATCTGACGTGTTTGTGCACCCGATATCAGTCTAGCCCACGCCAGTTACACTTGACAATCGTGAAACGCAGTTTACGGTATTTGAAAGGCTGCCCAAGCATCGGCTTGTGGTAACCTAAGTCTGGCGATTTCTCTCTCACAGGTTTTGCTGATTCGGACTTTGGTAGCTGCAAACAAAATGCTAAGTCCACCACTGCTGGGTGTCAGTTCTTTGGAACTCGACTTGTCACCTGGCAGTGCAAGAAACAAACCTCAGTAGCGCTCTCTACGTGCGAGGCATAATACATTTCGGCCACGAGCTGTTGCTCTCAGATCCTTTGGATCCAACAGCAGATGCGAGACTTTGGTTTGCAGTTCTTGGACACGCCTATATTTGTGTACAATGAAGCAGCTATTAACATAACGAAAAACCCGGTTCACCATTCTAAAACAAAACATATAGAAATTCGACATCATTTCATCCGTGATTGTCACGAGAAGAAATTGATTAAAATTGAACATATACACACCGATGAACTGAAAGCTGATTTTTACACCAAACCGTTTGATAAAAAGAGATTTAACTATCTTTTGAAATGAAATGGGATGAAAAATTTGTTTTCTGGGAGGGTTATTGAATGTGAAGCCGAGGAGGACGGCGATCTGATGTGATCCACGTTGTGTTGTCAAAGTTTTTGTACAGTTTATTTTCTACTTTTGATAAAAACAAAAACACAAAAATATGTCTTTGTTTTTAGGGGGAGAAAGTTTGCAGAAAAATACAAAAACATGATAAAATTTCAAAATCCAAAAACATTTGAAAAAGTAAAAAGAGTTTGTGTAAAAAAGGGAAATGATAGTACATCAGCTAGACAGGTGCAGTACGCTAAAGAAATGTAAAGTAAATATGTGTTAAGCAGTCTTGCAGATGATATACCGATAGGTTTTTACACATTTAGTAGGTTTCTTCGGGATATATACATAAATAATTACTTGCTTTTATGTGGGGAACATCTCTCGGATATATGGGTAACCCCCGGAATCTTGTTTGAAAGGTCCCTGTTTCTGAGATACTAGGTCTTTAGGCTTAGTGATATCTAGGGTATTATCCCGGGACTTCTGATTTTGCTGAAGCAATGGCCTAGTCCTCGGAGAATACTTTATACTGCTTGAAATAAAAGCCCTCCCTCAGCATAAAAAATGATGAAACATTGAAAAATGCTAATCATGTGTTGTTGTAAAAAAAAAGATTCTCTAAAGGGAACCCACCAAAAGTCGAAGCCGTCATCTCTCTGCTGAACGGAAGTTCTGACCTGAGCTCTCACGGCCTTCGCATTTAACCCCTTACAGATATCATCTAGGTATACTCACCTGTAAGACTGAATATTGGGATCTGGATACGGGAGTATATTCTGAGGTGGTACACATATAAAAGTTAAGCCTTAAAACACTTAATCTGTATCCTGAACAGATTGAACTTTGTGTGAAAATTTAAGAGGATCAATATATCGGCAATCAATGTGAACTGTTTAATACTGAAAATGTAATCTAAGCTTAACGGTACTTGTATCTCATCGGCAGCTAATATGATCCCCTAACACACTCACAAAAATATTGTGTGTACAGTTTATTTCTTATCATATTCTAAAATCCAAAAAGATTTGCTTTTCATCTTATTTCTGACAACGAACGTTTGGGAAAAGATGATCAAAGTCTTATGTGCTAAACATGTCTGGATCATGAGGGTTGGGTAAGCAGAAGATTGTGAAAAAGTGATTGGTAATTGCTTGAAAGTTTAAAAGCTCATTAACTTAAACTTAAATTATTTCACAAAGTCAGCAAACTTCATAAATTGGTCAACCAAGGTCATTAACTTGGACTTGGTAGGCTGAACAGTTGACCAAGGTCATTAACTTGGACTTGGTAAACTGGGTGTGTCGGTAAAATCTGAAAAAGTTAAAATTTTGAAAATTTTAAAGTAATTCCGCTTGAAAACGTATTTCCGCTTGAAAATGGAATTCCGCTTGAGTTGGTGATTCCGCTTGAACATGTCCCAGTGCCTATTTCAAACGAAATCAGGCTGTCTATAAATAGGAGTGTAATTCCGCTTGAACAGCTCATTTGTGCTATTCCGTTTCAAACCACTGTTCAAGGCGATTTCAAGCGAAATCCCAAAATCATTGATTTACAGCCAAAACTCTGCCCGATTGTTGTTAGAAATCTTGATTTTAGTTGGCATACTCAACTATTATCATGGTAAAGGTCGGTTTGATGGTTGATTTGACCCAGTTTTGCCTAATTTCGTTTGGTCGGTGATGTGTATGTCTTGAAATTGTAGATCTAGGGTTTAATATTGATCTAAAATTAACGATTATCATACATGTGTGGTCGGAATTTGTTGTAGATAAGTTTTAGGACTTTGATTGAACCAGATCTGTTGTTATTACTTGAATGACGTTGAACAGGGTTTTCAGACTTAGATCTAGGGTTGTTTGATGGTGCAAAATGGATAAAAATCATATCCACATGCTCGGAATTCATCATAGAACAAAACCATTAAATCAATTTCATCAAAAGTTCAGGTTTTGAAAATGTGAAGTTTCAAACGAAATAACAAGTTTAATTCCGCTTGAAAGAGCATTTTTGAAAAAGTGATTCCGTTTCAAACTGTCAGTTCATCATACTGTGATTCCGTTTGAAAACATGTAATTCCGTTTGAAAGTAATTTCGTTTGAAAACATTCTGTAATTTCGCTTCAATGTGTGATTCCACATGAAATGTGCTATCTTGTTTAAAATGATTTCGTTTGAGTTGAAAAATTTTCTAAGTGTCTGATTTGATTGTATGTTGTTGGTTTTCAGCCTACGAATGTGTTGTTTGATGCACTACACAACACTTGTTGTGATTTCAATGAGGAGAAGATTCCAAAGCTGTCCGAATTCAAGAGTATTTTGGAATTTATGAGAAGATTGCCTATACAAAAAGCTTTGACGAATCAATATCTGGTTTTCAGATCTCATATCAAACGTTTTTGGGAGAAGGCAACATATGACGAAGAGGGCAAAGTGATCAATTCGTTTGTTGAGCTTAATGGTGAAAACAAACCAATTATTATCTCGGAGGCACTTATCCGTGAAGTATTGGATTTTCCTGATGATGTAAACTCTCCAACTAAATTCCCAGAGAGGATGGTCAAAGGCTGTATGCTGCGGATGGGTTATAGTGGTGCACTGAACAATGCTAGCTACTTGAAGTCAAAATTTTCAAAGCCATACAAGTTTCTTATTCACTCAGTGTTGCAAGATCTAAGTCATAGGAAGGGAGGTTATGATGCAATGAGAGATTATCAAATGAACATGGTAACAGCTCTCGTATTAAACAAGAAGTATAATTTTTAGAAGATTGTATTTCATTACTTGGTAGAGGAAATTACTTCAAAGAGGAAGACTTGGGTGTATCCTCAATTTGTTCAAATGATGATAGATCATGCCTATCCAGATCTTGAAAGAGATGAGAACAATGATTTGCTGGTGTTATCTCACATGGATAATGAATCTGTGAAACAATTGGCCAGATATCATCCTAACCATCCAGAACCAAAAACAAAAGCTGAATTCTTTGGTTTCATCAAAGATAAGAATTATCAAGATCCAGATCCAGTCAATCATCAGAACTGGAGAAATGAAGAAGAAATGAAAGAGAAGAGCTATGCAGATGAATTGAAAAATCTTGAAGATTTCAAAGTAACTCGAAGCGAGTGGTTCTTGAAAGAAGAGAAAAAGAAGAGGAGTAGGAAAGAAACTCCGAAAGTTCAAGTGGAGGAAGGTTCTTCGTCACAACCTAAAAAACGTCAAAAGAAGGTTGTTGAGACATTACTTGTTGATGAACCAGATGAAGAAGAACCAGAGACGAATGTTGAAGGAAATCAGGAATCTGATATTGATGAAGTGTTGAAAAACATTGATTATGACTTGGAAGCAGATAAAGTAGCTGAAAAAGAAGTTGGTGTTGATGAAGATAGAAGTTCTTGTAGTTCTGAATCTGAAGTTGATGAAACAGAACGTGCAAAAAGAGTTCAAGCAGAAATCGAGAAGGAAAATCAGCTTAAAAGAAAAAGAAGAAAGGAGAAAGATGATGATGAGTATACTCCTTCACAAGTGTAACCATCCTGGTTTTCACACCTGTTTTATTCTGACTTGCATTGTAACAAGTACCGTGTTTGAAATAAAACATATTCGAACATACTTGCTTTGTGCTCATACATGCTTATACAAGTCCAAACACGTTAAAATTTGCAAAGTTGATTGAGTTTTATGCTTGTAAACAAGGCTACGTTAGTTACAAGGACCTAATGTGTCATTATGTGAAAGTATAAGTTGAAGGACTCCTTTTGTCATTCCCTGAAACTTGTTTAAAATGTTTGATATTTAATCCGTATTTTAAAACCGCCACTATTTTAGAAAATATAAAGTTCGGGGACTAAGTTGTCATTTTATGAAACTTGAAGTCTAAGGACCATTCTTGTCATTCTGAAACTGCTTTTCAGTTAAAATCCCTAACCGGGTTAAGTTTTATAAAAGGAATTCAATTTTAAAAAAATTAACTCAGTTAAGAAGTCCAGGGACCTTTCCTGCCCATTTTAAAATTGATATAACCGGAATGAGTAACTCAGTTAGACTTTTTATTAAGGAAACATGTATTTAAGGCTAACCTAGTTAGGCTTTCTGGTTAAATGTTGAGGGACCTGATCAGTATAATACAGAAACATCAGGGACCAAACCTGAAACTTCAATTCAAACGGTTTTACACCGTTTACATCGCCGGATTTGATCCAAATTACAAAGAAATAAGTTACACTAATCGATGAGCATACCTGCTTGTTCTCCTCGACAATTTGAAACCGTCCAATACTTCAATTTCACCAAACCATGCAACTATGTTTCCGAAATTGGAAATGTTTAAAAAAATCTAAGTGGAATTAATTTTGTCTGAGTTCGCTTGTTTCTGAATCAATTGAACATGTTATAATCTACCTGAAACCTTCACGAATCTCTCAAACCTCTCAAAACTCACTAACACTCGAAAAATTCGCTCCTGGTTCACCTCTGCAACTCCGCCAGAAAACAAGCTCGCCGGACTTAGTCGGCACGACAAACCAACCGATACCGGACCGGTTTTCAAACATCCATTCGGTATACTTTCGTTCACTCTTTGTTTCTGTTCAGTTAATTGGAAAACAAATCGGTTTTGATCTTGAATCAGGGCCTTTGACTTTCGGGTTTGACTATTTTGGGGAAGATGATAAATAGGGTTATTTATTTTCCTTATTTTATTTAACAGATTTTCTCTAATTCATATTAAATCGATACTAATGAGTTAAATTCTGAGATTTTTAGCATAAATACTTTACATACTGATGCATTTATTAAAAATATCAAACATGCAAACTTATTTATAAAACTGTTTCTATAAATTAAAAACAGTTTAAATTTTACAAATTTATAATAAATTGATTTTAATGAGTTAATTATTTAAATTTTTATAGTAATTATTTTACATGTTGGACTTTACAGAAATAATATTTTTATTAATATTTCACATAATTTTGATATTTTTGTAATTAAAACAGTGTTTACGTTTTAAAAATATAGATTAATCTTATTTATTCAAATTAGATAACTATTTAATTTGTGTCCAAAATTATTTTTATGATATTACACGCTTTATTCTGAGTTAATATAAATTAAGTTACTATTTGGCTATTTACAGTTTATTTTACATAATTAAATCAGATAAGTTACTTATTTAAATCTAAACTGTTTTACTTATATAATTATACAAATTCTGCCCAAAAATATTTTTATAACAAAGTACCTATTTTTCTAAGCTTATAAGAATTCAGAAACTGATTTGTTTATTTTCAGATTATTTTTAGTAATTAAACTGATAAACTCAAATACTGATATTTTAACTATTTTAATTCCATTCATTTATATAAAATTATTCCAGAACCCTAGCAATTTCTGTAAATCAGTAATACTACATGTTAATAATTAAAAATGTTATTTTCAATTATTCTGATTTAAATAAACTATTTAGATAATTATTCTGTTATTTCATTTTTAAACAAACAATTAACTGTTTATTTTAAATATATTTATTTCTGCCATGATAATTATTTTAAATCTGATTTATACTTGTCATATAATTAAAATATTATTTTAATTATTCTGCCCTAAATTAATTATTAGATAATTCAATTGTATAATTATCATGTTATTTTGAAAATACATAATTACTTTCTGTTTTAACAATACAAATATTAATTCTATATCCAGTAATTGTATAACTTAGTTATTTATACAAAATACATTGTTCTTAAATAATCCAAGTATAGTTATCCCCCATTTCCCCAAACAAGACTGTTTGAAACCGTAGTTACCTTTCTGGTCAAACCATACCAAACACCATGGACTTAGTTTCCAGTTTACAATTAACAATATTTGTTGATACCAATTGCAATATTTTGTGCATGTTCATACAATTAGAGTGAAGTGGAAATCCTGTTCCCGCCAAACTTTTACCCGTTTACTTGTTTGAAATTTATCCGAAATCAAGGTGAGTACATAGATCCCCTCTTTTTACTGTTTTCGATTATTTTGGGGTGATTCATATGTATCAAAACGATTAAGATGGTTGATACCAAACTAATAACGATTTCGATAATGTGAACGAGCTTGTTGGTTGTAATTACATAACGAATGACATTCATTAATTTCGGCCAAACCGACCTGTATTAGGTTATGGTACCATAGGATCCGACAAATCCCGTTATCAGACTGGATCCATGGTTATGTGTGGGTTAAGTGGGTAACGACTGAACCTGATGATTGTTAACTTACCCTTTGGAGGTTTGTTAATGCAAGAACGAGTTGAACGATGAACGAGTCACAAAGGTTTGAATGTTATTAGCAAGACGACCAAAAGTAGTATTCACAATTAAAACCAGAACGATCTATGAATTGGTTTACATAAACAAATGTTTTGGGTTAAGATTCATGGCATCGAGGTTTATAAAATTATGACCAATCTACTTTGACTTGGTTATTCTATTACAATACAAACATTTAACAAAACAAGGTTTTCTAATATAAATTAACGAAGTTGTACAAGTTGTTTCAACATACAAATGAGCCATGAATCTGATACTCACACAAAAAAAATAAAAAATAAAAACTATGTACTCGCCGGCATTTCTTTGCTGTCTTTGTTTTTTTTTTTTTACATATGTTTCAGGTGAAGTTGCTTAATGTTGATTGCGAATAGGATGCATGCTCACTTAGGACCGGACGAGGCCTTAGTGATTTAATAATAATGATAGACTATGTTTGTGTTGCTTGTTTAACTTTAAGACAATGTTTAATATTAAATAAAACGGAACTCTTTGTATCCATGGTTTGAAACAATAATTCTGTTACAACACTCCCCGACGTTTCCGCCACGATTTGTTGTTTTACGTGGTCGGGGTGTGACAGAAGAGTTGGTATCAGAGCCAATGGTTATAGGGAATTAGGTTATTAGTAAATCTTTGACCTAGACTATAACCTTTCTAGGATCCCAACACAAGTTGTCTTGTGTTTAGATTTTAAAACATGCACTTTACCTGTCCTTAGGTGATTACCAAAACAAGTACACAAATCTCAATTCCATTAAAAATCAATCATCTATCCTTAGATGATTTATTTTTAGGCTTTGCGCCTTTAAAAGTTTTCAAAATCTCGTCAAAGTTTTGGGTTCTAAATAATGTGAACACGTGCAAACTGGAAGGGTGAATGCTTGTATTCTGGGTTTTCTGTCTAGGCAAGCACTTCATATATATCTCATCAGACGTGAGACCAGTTGTGCTTACCTGGGAATTCTTGGGATGAGTGTTCACTTATAGGCGAGCATGTCTTCGCGATACATTATTTTTGATCCATTTACTTTGGTTAGTCACTGTGTGTCGTTTGTTTGCTTTGTGATACAGACGAATGACCACCATCTTTTGTCAATTTTTGTTTCATCTCATTCTTTTTATCTAATCATCTCACTCGTTCCTTTCGTGTTTCCTCTTTTAGAATGCCTCCTCGACGCCAAGATCCGCCACCAAACGATGAATTGGCAGGACTCAACGCGCATCACATGGCTATTGAATTCCCAAATCTTATTGCTCAATGGAACCAAGCCAACATCAACAACAATGCTCCATGCAATTTCAAGAGTTTTAATTCGGCTAAACCACTCAAGTTTAATGGTTCTGAGGGAGCAACTGGGCTTCTTCAATGGTTCGAGAGCATTGAGAATACTTTCCGTCACGTTCAGTGTCCTGATAATCGCAAGGTCGAGTTTGCTTCAAGCGTGTTTCAGAAGAGGGCTCTTACATGGTGGAACGGGGTTATGAGAGACCGTGGTGCAGAAGTTGCTCTAGCACAAACATGGGCTGAACTTAGAACTCTTATGATGAGGGAGTTTTATCCTCGTCATGAACTGCAAGCTTTGGAAAGGGAGTTTGATAACTTGAAACAGGATAGTGGCGAGCACCGGGCGTATACTGATAGATATGAGGAGCTGAGTTTGTTATGTCCAACAATGGTTACCCCACTCAATAAGGCTATCGAAAGGTATATCGATGGTCTTCCTGACTCAGTGCAAGACATCATTACTAGTAGTAACCCTACCACAGTCCGTCAGGCGATCGAGTTAGCAGCAACATTGACTGAGTCACAAATTCGGAAGGGTAAGTGGCACAGAAAGAGGGGAAAAGGTAAGAAGCAGGCGTCTGACAAAGAGGATAGCAAAAACAAGAAGGGTAAGGGTTCTGGTTCATCGAAGATTCCTAAGAAATGCAAGGCTTCCCAAAACTACGCCGTTACTGCACAGGCTCAAGCTGCACCAAATCAGCCTGCACAGCCACCCGCCAAGAAGCCTTATCTAGGCAATGCACCTTTGTGCAACAGGTGTAACGGTCATCACCCACCACATATCCTATGTCTTCATTGCACTAACTGTGGAAGAAAGGGTCATCTTGCTGATATATGTCGCATTCCTGCTAATCAGAATCGGGCAGCTCAGAACCCGGCTGAACTAGTTGCTTAGCCTCTTGCTCAACAACAAGGTCAAGCTGCACGACCTCGCTACCCACCAGGTTCTTGTTATAACTGTGGGGATCTGACCCACTATCGTAATCAATGTCCAAGATTGGTGAAAGTGAATCCAGCTCAGGTTCAGGCTCGAGGTCGAGTCTTTAACATGAATGCACAAGAGGCGCAAGCAGACAACGAAGTGGTTAACGGTACGTTCTTTGTCAATAATCAACCCGCATTTGTTCTTTTTGATTCTGGTGCCGATAAGAGTTTTGTGTCATTATCTTTTGAACCATTGCTTCGCGTGACTAGAACAAAACTAAGTAAGCCTTTGACAGTAGAAGTTGCGAGTGGTAATCCCGTTGTCCTTGATTTTGTTCTTCGCAATTTCTAATTGAACCTTAACGGTCATCTTTTTCCTATCGACCTCACACCCATGCAACTTGGAAGCTTCGACATTATTGTGGGTATGGATTGGTTAGCCAAGCATCACGCGGAGGTAGTTTGTTTTGAGAAGATTGTTCGGGTGCCGCTTTCGTCAGGTGAAATCCTACAGGTTCGTGGTGAGAAACCTGCTGATGGTCTCAAACTCATGTCTTGTTTTAAAGCTCGAAAGTATCTGCGAAAGAATTACGTGGCCTTCTTGGCACATGTTACAACAGATAAAGGCAAGGGTAAGTCTATTCAAGATATTCCTGTTGTTCGGGATTTTCCGGAGTTGTTTCCTGAAGAGTTACATGGTCTACCCCCAGCACGTCAAGTCGAGTTCTGTATTGATCTCGTACCTGGTGCAAATCCCATTGCCAGATCTCCATATCGTCTTGCACCGTCCGAGATGCAAGAGTTGTCTAAACAGCTTCAGGAGTTATCTGACAAAGGTTTTATTCGTCCTAGTTTTTCACCTTGGGGTGCTCCCGTTCTTTTTGTCAAGAAGAAGGATGGATCTTTCAGAATGTGCATCGATTATCGTGAGCTGAAGAAGGTTACCATCAAAAATCGATATCCCCTACCTCACATCGATGATCTCTTTGACCAGTTAGAGGGTGCTTCTTATTTTTCGAAGATTGATCTTCGTTCTGGGTATCATCCATTTCGTGTGCATGAAGAAGACATTCACAAGACAGCATTCCGCACTCGTTATGGGCATTATGAGTTCACAGTCATGCCGTTCGGTTTGACTAATGCTCCTGCTGTCTTCATGGACTTGATGAATATGGTTTGTAAGCCTTATTTAGATAAGTTCATCATCATTTTTATTGATGACATCCTGATATATTCTAAGACGCAAGCGGATCATGAGCAACATCTTCTTCTTACTCTGGAATTTCTAAAGAAAGAACAACTTTTCACCAAATTCTCCAAGTGCGAATTTTGGCTTAAGGAGGTTCAATTTTTGGGGCATGTTATCAACGAACAAGGTATTCATGTAGATCCCTCCAAGATCAGTGCAATTAAGGATTGGGATACGCCTACTACCCCTACTGAGGTTCATTCTTTTCTAGGTCTCGCGGGTTATTACCGCCTCTTCATAGAGAATTTCTCCAGGATTGCAGTTCCTCTAACTGCTCTAACTCAGAAGAATTGACCCTTTGAATGGGGTTCTAAACAAGAAGAAGCATTTCAGACCTTAAAGCAAAAGCTTTGTGACGCGCCTATTCTGACCTTGCCTGAGGGCAATGAAGATTTCGTCGTTTATTGCGATGCATCTAAATTGGGTCTTGGTTGTGTTCTGATGCAAAGGAATAAAGTGATAGCCTACGCATCAAGACAATTGAAGGTTCATGAGAAGAACTACACCACTCATGATCTTGAGTTGGGTGCAGTTGTGTTCGCTCTTAAAATCTGGAGGCACTATTTGTATGGTACTAAATGTGTGGTTTTCACTGACCACAGAAGTCTTCAGCATATCTTCAATCAGAAAGAACTCAACATGAGGCAACGACGCTGGGTTGAGCTCCTAAACGACTATAACTGCGAAATTCGCTACCATCCTGGTAAGGCGAATGTTGTAGCTGACGCTTTGAGTTGTAAAGAACGTGTCAAACTTCATTGTGTACGTGTTCAATCTGATATTCAAGCTCGATCCGATATCCAAGCACGCATTTCTCAGGCTCAACATGCTTGTGTTTCACAAGACTTGATGGGTAAGGAATTACCATGTCACATTAAGCCCAATCTTGAACTGAAGGACGATGGATCGTATTATTTCATGGACCGTTTGTGGGTCCCAAGCCTAGATGATCTCCGCATTTTGGTTATGGATGAAGCTCATAAATCTCGCTATTCTATTCATCCCGGCTCAGATAAGATGTATAAGGATCTTCGTACTCAGTATTGGTGGCCCGGTATGAAGAAAGACATTGCCTTGTATGTTTCAAAATGCCTTACTTGTCTTAAGGTCAAGGCTGAACATCAACATCCCTCTGGTCTTTTGGAGCAACCAGAGATTCCAGTTTGGAAATGGGAAAACATTTCTATGGATCTTATTACCAAACTTCCACGCACTAAAAAGGGTCATGATGCCATCTGGGTAGTTGTTGATCGTCTTACTAAGTCAGCACATTTCTTGCCGATACGTGAGAATTTTTCTGCTGAAAACCTGGCTAAAATCTATGTGGATGAAATCGTATCTCGACATGGTGTTCCTTTAAACATTATTTCGGACAGAGATGCTCGCTTCACTTCTCATTTTTGGAAAACCATGCAATCTGCTATGGGGACCCAACTTAATCTGAGCACAGCTTATCATCCACAGACAGATGGCCAAACTGAAAGAACAATCCAGACTTTGGAGGATATGCTTAGAGCTTGTGTGATCGATTTTGGTGGTAGTTGGGATTCACATCTTCCATTGATCGAATTCTCCTACAACAACAGTTATCACTTCAGCATCAACATGGCTCCTTTCGAGGCTCTCTATGGTCGAAAGTGTCATTCACCAGTCTGCTGGAATGAGATAGGTGAGGCTCAACTTACCGGACCTGACCTCATTCTAGAGACAACTAATAAGATCAAGAAAGTTCGCGATAACCTTCACACAGCTCGAAGCCGTCAAAAGAATTACGTGGACCAGGGACGCAAGCCAATGGAATTTCAAGTCGGTGATCGTGTATTACTTAAGGTCTCACCTTGGAAAGGTGTGATCAGATTTGGAAAGAAAGAAAAACTTGCACCTAGATACGTTGGACCATTCAAGATCGTTGAAAGAATCGGTAAGGTAGCCTACAGACTCCAGTTACCTCCTGAACTTAGGAATGTTCATCCAACTTTCCACGTGTCCAATCTCAAGAAGTGCTTAGCTGACGAGATACTTCACATACCGCTTGATGAAATTCGTGTTGATAAAACACTGCACTTTATCGAGAAACATGTGGAGATAGTGGACCGTACATTCAGGCAGTTGAAGAACAAACGAATTCATTTGGTCAAGGTTTGCTGGGAATCCAAGCGTGGCCCCGAGTTTACTTGGGAACATAAGGACCAGATGAAGGCCAAATATCCGCATTTGTTTTCACGAGTTTCCTCTAAATAAAATTTCGCGACGAAATTTCCACAAGTAGGGGAGACTGTAACCATCCTGGTTTTCACACCTGTTTTGTTCTGACTTGCATTGTAACAATTACCGTGTTTAAAATAAAACATATTCAAACATACTTGCTTTGTGCTCATACATGCTTATACAAGTCCAAACACGTTAAAATTTGCAAAGTTGATTGAGTTTTATGCTTGTAAACAAGGCTACGTTAGTTACAAGGACCTAATGTGTCATTATATGAAAGTATAAGTTGAAGGACTCCTTTTGTCATTCCCTGAAACTTGTTTAAAATGTTTTATATTTAATCCGTATTTTAAAACCGCCACTATTTTACAAAATATAAAGTTCGGGGACTAAGTTTTCATTTTATGAAACTTGAAGTCTAAGGACCATTCTTGTCATTCTGTAACTGCTTTTCAGTTAAAATCCCTAACCGGGTTAAGTTTTATAAAAGGAATTCAATTTTAAAAAATTAACTCAGTTAACTTGTTCAGTTAACAAGTCCAGGGACCTTTCCTGCCCATTTTAAAATTGATTTAACCGGAATGAGTAACTCAGTTAGACTTTTTATTAAGGAAACATGTATTTAAGGCTAACCTAGTTAGGCTTTCTGGTTAAATGTTGAGGGACTTGTTCAGTATAATACAGAAACATCAGGGACCAAACCTGAAACTTCAATTCAAACGGTTTTACACCGTTTACATCGCCGGATTTGATCCAAATCACAAACAAACAAGTTACACTGATCGATGAGCATACCTGCTTGTTCTCCTCGACAATTTTAAACCGTCCAACACTTCAATTTCACCAAACCATGCAACTATGTTTCCGAAATCGGAAATGTTTAAAAAAATCTAAGTGGAATTAATTTTGTCTGAGTTCGCTTGTTTCTGAATCAATTGAACATGTTATAATCTACCTGAAACCTTCATGAATCTCTCAAACCTCTCAAAACTCACTAACACTCGAAAAATTCGCTCCTGGTTCACCTCTGCAACTTCGCCGGAAAACAAGCTCGCCGGACTTAGTCGGCACGACAAACCAACCGATACCGGACCGGTTTTCAAACATCCATTCGGTATACTTTCGTTCACTCTTTGTTTCTGTTCAGTTAATTGGAAAACAAATCGGTTTTGATCTTGAATCAGGGCCTTTGACTTTCGGGTTTGACTATTTTTGGGAAGATGATAAATAGGGTTATTTATTTTCCTTATTTTATTTAACAGATTTTTCTTTAATTCATATTAAATCGATACTAATGAGTTAAATTCTGAGATTTTTAGCATAAATACTTTACATACTGATGCATTTATTAAAAATATCAAACATGCAAACTTATTTATAAAACTGTTTTTATAAATTAAAAACAGTTTAAATTTTACAAATTTATAATAAATTGATTTTAATGATTTAATTATTGAAATTTTTATAGTAATTATTTTACATGTTGGACTTTACAGAAATAATATTTTTATTAATATTTCACATAATTTTGATATTTTTGTAATTAAAACAGTGTTTACGTTTTAAAAATATAGATTAATCTTATTTATTCAAATTAGATAACTATTTAATTTGTGTCCAAAATTATTTTTATGATATTACACGCTTTATTATGAGTTAATATAAATTAAGTTACTGTTTGGCTATTTACAGTTTATTTTACATAATTAAATCAGATAAGTTACTTATTTAAATCTAAACTGTTTTACTTATATAATTATACAAATTCTGCCCAAAAATATTTTTATAACAAAGTACCTATTTTTCTAAGCTTATAAGAATTCAGAAACTGATTTGTTTATTTTCAGATTATTTTTAGTAATTAAACTGATAAACTCAAATACTGATATTTTAACTATTTTAATTCCATTCATTTATATAAAATTATTCCAGAACCCTAGCAATTTCTGTAAATCAGTAATACTACATGTTAATAATTAAAAATGTTATTTTCAATTATTCTGATTTAAATAAACTATTTAGATAATTATTCTGTTATTTCATTTTTAAACAAACAATTAACTGTTTATTTTAAATATATTTATTTCTGCCATGATAATTATTTTAAATCTGATTTATACTTGTCATATAATTAAAATATTATTTTAATTATTCTGCCCTAAATTAATTATTAGAAAATTCAATTGTATAATTATCATGTTATTTTGAAAATACATAATTACTTTCTGTTTTAACAATACAAATATTAATTCTATATCCAGTAATTGTATAACTTAGTTATTTATACAAAATACATTGTTCTTAAATAATCCAAGTATAGTTATCCCCCATTTCCCCAAACAAGACTGTTTGAAACCGTAGTTACCTTTCTGGTCAAACCATACCAAACACCATGGACTTAGTTTCCAGTTTACAATTAACAATATTTGTTGATACCAATTGCAATATTTTGTGCATGTTCATACAATTAGAGTGAAGTGGAAATCCTGTTCCCGCCAAACTTTTACCCGTTTACTTGTTTGAAATTTATCCGAAATCAAGGTGAATACATAGATCCCCTCTTTTTACTGTTTTCGATTATTTTGGGGTGATTCATATGTATCAAAACGATTTCGATATTCTAACAATGGTTTCAAAACGATTGAGATGGTTGATACCAAACTAATAACGATTTCGATAATGTGAACGAGCTTGTTGGTTGTAATTACATAACGAATGACATTCATTAATTTCGGCCAAACCGACCAGTATTAGGTTATGGTACCATAGGATCCGACAAATCCCGTTATCAGACTGGACCCATGGTTATGTGTGGGTTATGTGGGTAACGACTGAACCTGATGATTGTTAACTTACCCTTTGGAGGTTTGTTAATGCAAGAACGAGTTGAACGATGAACGAGTCACAAAGGTTTGAATGTTATTAGCAAGACGACCAAAAGTAGTATTCACAATTAAAACCAGAACGATCTATGAATTGGTTTACATAAACAAATGTTTTGGGTTAAGATTCATGGCATCGAGGTTTATAAAATTATGACCAATCTACTTTGACTTGGTTATTCTTTTACAATACAAACATTTAACAAAACAAGGCTTTCTAATATCAATTAACGAAGTTGTACAAGTTGTTTCAACATACAAATGAGCCATGAATCTGATACTCACACAAAAAAAAAAAAAAAAAAAAAAACTATGTACTCGCCGGCATTTCTTTGCTGACTTTGTTTTTTTTTTACATATGTTTAAGGTGAAGTTGCTTAATGTTGATTGCGAATAGGATGCATGCTCACTTAGGACCGGACGAGGCCTTAGTGATTTAATAATAATGATAGACTATGTTTGTGTTGCTTGTTTAACTTTAAGACAATGTTTAATATTAAATAAAACGGAACTCTTTGTATCCATGGTTTGAAACAATAATTCTGTTACAACACTCCCCGACGTTTCCACCACGATTTGTTGTTTTACGTGGTAGGGGTGTGACAACAAGAAGATGTTCAAACACCACCTACTTCTGGAGGTAAAAAGAAAGCAACTGCGAGGAAACGTGTGGTAACTCCCAAGGCAAAGACACTGAAAATCTTATTAAACAAGAAACCTATACAAGAACCCAGTCAACCATCATCACCACTATCTGAACCTACACCACATCAATCACCACCAAAACCACCATCACCACCACCACAATTATCACCACCACATCTATCACCACCACATATTCATATTGCTACACCACCTCATGAACAACAACCTGTTGTTACCTCTCAGCAAATCTTTCAAACACCACCATCCACACAACCACCTGTTCAAACTACACCTGGTTCTTTGGGTTACAAAACCTTTCCAAACATTCCAGAAAATATAGCACTTTAAGACATTGGTGATTTCAATTTTGCTACTGATGTGCAAGTTAAGAGTTTGGAAAAGAAAGTTGAAGAAGTATTGATTGAGAACAAGAAGTTGTTGGATCGTGAGAAGAGATTGGAAAAGCGTATTAAATCTGTGGAAGCTGAAAATTCTGAATTATTAAAGAAAATTGAATCAGATCAAGCTGAGATTGATATTCTGAAAGTTAAAGTTGCAGAGTTGGAAGAAGAGAAAGCACGCAGAGACGAACAAAACAAGTACTTTGAATTAAAGAATAAAGAATTGGAAGCTGCTAAAGCAATAAAAGAACACGAGTTATACATGATAAACAAAGTATTAGAGAGTATGCTTGGAAAATCTGTTGAACAGAAGTTCGATGAAATAAAGATTGAGGAAGTTAGAGCTCAACGTCAAGCTGAAATTGATGCTCAGATGAAAGATAAAGGTAAAAGTTTTGAAGATGTTTATGAGAGGGCGATTGTTCTATCCACTGCTCCTAAATCACCTATTCCGAATCCTCGTCCTATCTCTGTTGTTTCTGCTATTTTTGAAGCAAATGTTGAAATGGATGATGTTATAAATGAAGTTGAAGAAGATGATGAAGATGAGGAAGATGATGAAAGTGAATCAGATGATGCAGATGATGTCTTTTCTGCAAGCAGTGATAGTGATGATGGAAATGATGATGACGATCAGGGTACTTCTGGTGTTAAAGTTTCTGAAACTTCGAATGAAAGAAATGTTGATGATTATTTGCATGACGATGCAAATGAAGAGCCAGAGAATGCTGACAGTGAGGGGGAGAATGTTGATCAAAATGTTGATGAAGTTGAGAAGTTAATTCTGTGTCTAGAGCCTGATGTAGAAGAAGGAGAGTTCAGGCATACTTACACTATGAATGATATTATTGAAATGACGCGTATTAATGATCCGAACTTCAAGTTTGATTTCGAAAATGAATTGAATCAGTTTGATATCCACCAACAACCTGAGTATCAGTACAAGTATGTTGAAGATGCTGATCTGTATGATAGGGTTGAAGTCGAAGATTGTAGTGATGAAGAGGATGTGAATGTGGATACTTCTGATTTTCCAACATTAGTCGAATTTTTCAGTCAAGAGAACATCGATGAATTAAGAAGGAAAGTAGAAGAGATTTTGAAAGATAAGAATTTTGATGGTACATTGAAAGATGTACAGAAGGAAGAAAGGAAGAAATGGTTTTGAAATAGTAATGAAAGGAAATTCAAACGCCCACTGAAGTTCTACAAAAGAGATAGAGATGTTTCGCTGGGTGATATAATCAGTTGGGGCTTTCTACCACAGGTCAATGCTTATGCTATTCGCCGAGAATATGGTGTTCAGTATTTTGCATTTCTTCATGATATAATGTCATTGCCCTGGTGGGATGTGGAAGAGCTAGCCAAAGTCAGAAGTTTGGATTATCCGGTTAGAAAGAATGACATACCTATGTGGGGGTTGATTAAGTTTGAAGCTTTTAGAGATTTTCAACACTGTAAGCCACACCAGCCAAAGAAAGTAAGAAGAGTGGATCCAGTTACTGGTGTTGAAGAGACTATATTGCAAATCAAGAAGCCAAGAGTGATAAAAAAACATACCATTACCTAAGATGGAGCAGGATTTCCATAAGGGTTTTATGTGTTGGGTATACAGCTGTATGACGACTGAAGCTGTGATCACTTACAGGGCAGAGAATGAAGTTAGATAAATTTTTGTATATGATCCACTATGGTTGGTGAATTGCTCTGCTAAAGACATCGAATGTTTGTTTGTAAACAAGATCTGTTTCAAAGCTGAAGACAGAGAGCAGGCTATGCAATTTCAGAGAGTTGTTTCTATATGTTTTCAGAAAGGTATCAATGCTGAGAGTAAATGGTCAACTCAATGGAGAGAGATTGAGAAAGAAGAGGCTCTAAAAGCTGAGAAAGAAAAGAAGAAATGTGAAGAAAGAGATCGAATGCTTCGTGGTAAATTCATGAGAGAACAAGCTGAAGAAAGACAGAAAGATGTTCAAGAGAATGAAAAGCTGAAAAGTGCATTGAGGAGAAAGCCTAAGGCAAGAGAAGAAAGGTTTAAGTCGCTGTGAAGAGCTGAAGACCAGACTGAAGACTCCGGTAATATCCAAGGGGGAGTTTGTTGGTGCATAATGTCTATAGCCTATGTCTTAAGTCTAGGTCATGTTTGTATAGGGTTTACAGGGGTTAAAAGTGTAATTTTATGTATTTTGATGTAATTCCGCTTGAAATGACACATGGTCATTTCAAACGGAATTAGTGTTGTTAATTCCGCTTGAAATGACATGTGGTCATTTCAAACGGAATCACCAGCCTATATATAGGCAGTCATGTCTTCTCATTTCATACGGAATTAGCTAGTGTGTCACGAAGTGCTGCTGAAATTCCACCGTGTAATCAAGTCTATTTTGAATGAGAAGCTTGTTTTAAAGTGATATACTCTGTTTCTACTCAATTCTTCACTGATTCTATACTGTTTGTTTGTTTCCGCCTCTCAAACAGTTGTGTATTGCCTCTGATTAACTCATTTGGTCGGTAAAACGATCCTACATATACTAACAAATTGCATGGAATGCATGAAACATCCAAATCACCCTACTGATTCGTGCATGAATGAGCCATCATTAGCTAGGTACATAACAAGATATTACTGCATCTCTCACCAGTGAATCATCATCATCATACCCAAACTGCAGAGGTTCGTCGGAGGTGGAGGTCTGTTCATGGGAGAGAGAGACGCGGACGGTGTGGGTGGTTCTGGTGGGTGTGTGGGTGTGTTTGTTGGAGGACGAACGACAATGTGCCGGCTGGTAACCAGCTCTGGTCACCGACGATTAGACAAGAGAGAAGAGGGGTGTGGGTGTTTGTGGTGTGCGTCTTGGCTGGACAAGTGAGGGGAACCAGATCAAGGATCTCTGATCACTTGTGTTCGATCAAGAAGGAGAGAGGGTCAGAGGGTTCGTGTCTGCATGAGTGTTGTCTAGGGTTTGAGAAATGAAGCTGAAAGTTATAACTAGCCTTTTATACTAGGGTTACATTAAGTGGGTTGGGCCTAGGGCTCGTTAGCGTGTTTTGAGAGGCCCAATTCCATTCTGAAGCCCGTTTCTCGAACCCGATTACCATAATATGTCGTAAGATATAACGTTAAGTCAAAAATGCTAAAAATACATTGGAACTTGACGTTTGACGTGTATTTTGTCAGTTGCGTTAAAACACGCAATTTGTTCCGTTTGTCGTTTTTGAATCCATTTTTTGATCAGATTTCAATTACGAACATTAAAATTCAAAAACGAAGTAAAATATATCGTAATATATTATTATCGAGACGAAATTTGAGTCAGGTGCTTCGTTTCGTCGTTGATTTTCGGATGCGTTACTATTTCCGTGTTTTTTGTTCGCGTTTGCATTTTGTGTTTTTTGAAGGCATAATATTTTTGCAAAATGAAATACATAAGTATATGTTATATGTATAAACTTTGTAATCGACAGCCTTGTCAGTATTTTGAACAGTGTCAGTTCATTACCGTTTATTATTACGCGGTTGTTCTGAAAATCACTATATGCGCACTGTAGGGTCAGATAAGCGTTCCTAGGCATTT
>JARYGA010049576.1:0-25222 GCA_030545235.1 Helianthus tuberosus
ACCCCGTGTTTTCACGAGTGAAAGTCAAAGTCAAGGTCAAAGTCAACGACCGATTTCGCGCGACTTGACTCGTAGAAATGTTTTTATTTTAATTATATTATGTGGAGTAAGTGTCGTACATTGCAATAATCGAATCATATTAATCGTATTTCAATCGACACGCGACTGTGAATGATAGGAAGTAACAATGCGATAAAGTTAGTCAAGCTATGCTAATCAAATCGACATCGAATCGTAACTCGAACTGTGTATTTTACTTGTTGTTTATACGTGTGTGTGTGCCTTACGTGTTACCTGTGCATGTTTATTTTATGTTATGTTATGTTGTGATAATCAAGCGAACTCAATCGAACTCGAAGTCTAACTCGAATATAAGCGAACCCGAACCCGAATTCCGAATCGAACTCTATAAGAAGTAGTTGGGACTGAAAGTAATTTGACTAGGAAACCCTATCAAATCGCTCGAAAATCGAAACCGAAGCAACATCGCACCGAACGCACCTATTCAGGCGACATCGGCACGAATGGTCAATCCGCACGGATTGCCAATCCGCGCGCATGACCAATCCGGACGGATAGCCGATCCGGGTACGTGCCATCCGCACGGCTCACCCTTTCCCTTTTTGGCATCCTATAAATACACGGGTCACTCTCCAACCTTTCCACTTTTGGCAAGTGACGTCCGAACCGCACGCATTCTTCACTTTTTCTCAGATTTCTCTCAATCCAGGTCAGATCTCACTCTAATTCTTGTACATTCTTGATCACTACACAATTTTACACCTTTCCATCTTTCAAATCTCCACTTTCAACCAAGAAATCATCCAGATTCGAGGTATTCATGGGTGACGTCATCATGAAGTTCTTATAAACTTCAAGCTTGACCTCATTCCACCAAGAATGACTCAGATCTAAACGATTTCCACAAGATTTCACAACAACTTCACCTAGATCTAAACTTTTCTAAGGATAAAAGAGTTGAAAGAAATAAACCTAAGTTCTCTCCTCCTTTTGCCCTTAAGATCGGTACGAATCTGATCGGTTCTAGTCTCTACTCGATAATAGTGATGCACTAGTCCAGATCTGGAGTTCTACCGCAAGACACCTGATTTCGGGGTCAACCGGAATGACCGTTCTGAGTCGCCGACAGGCCAAGTTAGGGTGGTTCCAGTCGTACGGGTGAGAATACAATTCCAAGTGGTTGCCACGTAATCAGAACGTCTCGATAAACAACAACAGAAACCAAGAGTAGACGAACGGAACAATCAGACCAGGGACTGTCCGCACGGACTAGCTGTTCGCACGTACAGGCTATACGGACGGATTGTCACCCGGACGAGCTACCCTTGGGACCCACTTTCCAAACAAGGTTTGAGTATCGACGAAAGAGCAATCCGGACGGACGACCTCTTAATGGATTACTCTTAGGATCATGAGATACTAAGGCCTTAAAACAAATTCAAACAATGTTCATCCGCACGGCCAAGTCGTCCGCACGGACGGGCTATTCGGACGGATAGTCTCTGCCCGCGCGCACAGACTGTCCGCACGGATTACCATTGTCCGCACGGACTACCATCCGGACGGATTGTTGTCCACGCGACCGGCTTGAAAGATAGAGACACTTAAATGATCTCTAAATGCTACAACGAAAACTCCAAAGCACATGCCATCATACACAAACACATCCTTAACTTAGGAAGAAACAATCCACTTGAACGTTTATCCGCACGAACAACTTGTCCGTACGGATAAGCAATCCGCACGCGCGACTAGTCCGCACGGATTACCATCCGCACGTATAGCCAACGCGCATGGATAGCTTATCCGGATGGGTCACCATCCGCATGGATTACCATCCGTACGGATAGTTCACCCGCACGGATGACTTCCTCTCACGGATAGTTGATCCGCACGATCAGCCATCCTAACCCCTCGCACTTTGTACTGTTTTGCGCGCCACTTATCTTTACGTTATCGAATCTATTCAGGCTAACCGTACTCCCTGTAAAGCGCTCCCTTCAATCCACTATCGCTGTGAGTATACTCGAACCCTTTTTGCTTTAGCACTTGTGGGTGTTACATACGTTACGAATATTCAAACTACAATTATCACACTACTCAAGCTATTTTAACGCTAAACCAATTATGCATGTTATACGTGGCTTATGAATGCTTGTTTGTTATGTTTACACATGGAATGTTGTCTACCTGCCTTAGCAACGATAGTACTATAGTTTGGACTCAGCACCCGTTCACACGGGGGTTGTTAAGGATCTTTTACTTGCATGGATTACGGTGGTAATCATGTATTGCAAACTGCCTCGGGCAGTCAACCCGCAGTCATTAGTATCGATGGATCTATGTCGATAACTAACGTGCTTCATTTCACTATGTGTACGTGCTGGTTATGCGTAAACGAATTCGAACTCTATATGCTATTATCAAACTTGTATGCTCACCTTTACATTTTATGTATTGACTTTATTTTAACGTATGTGACAGGTGCCTAGGTTGTTTATATGCTTCTCGGGCTGTGATGAAATCGAAGCTAGGAACTGGAGTCCTAGAAACCAATAAATAAATTGTCATGTTTAAATCTGAGTTGTCGGAACAGAATATTTGTTTAGTTTTTGTCTGTAATAACTTGTTTGCTATTTGAGACATGGTATGGGACATGTTAACTTAAATTGAATGGTAATGATAGTTGTTATGGAAACTTCTGGACAATCTGTTTCGCTCAGTGCCACGCCCCGATGATTCCGCCATCGGTTGGGGTGTGACAAGCATTATACCTTGAAATAAAAGAAAAATATATTTGTAATACTTGAACTATCAAGTATATGACAAGTGAAACATTACATTGATTATGTGATTAAAAAAGTAGTAAGCATACTGTAGTGGAAATGTGGAATACAAAGAATCTGACCAACCCGATTGGGGTTTGTGTAACACACCCCACCCCTAGCACGAGTTACATGTGGGCCCTAACACCGAATGACTTGCACACCCGAGCCCTGACTTGACATCTTAAACCAAGGTCACAAACCTCAATCATGACTACAAGCCCTCATGGAGCTAACATAGCATGACAGATGAGATGGAGATCAAAGACCATACCTTCCAATTACACTCGATAGTATATTCACGTCTGCGAAGATAACTTAGAGAGGATCGACCCAGTTGGTGCTTAACAGCTTTGAAGAACTACCAAGCCATTCCATCCCCACATCATCATTATCATCACAACCATTTTGAGAAAATGCCAAGGTTTAAAAGTACAGAATCATGTGAGAGTCCAGGATCTGGCGGGTTTAGACGGAAGTTTGGGTAGAAAAGAACTAATTCGGTAGAGATCCTATCATAAGTCGAATGATTCATTTATACCGAAAGAGTATACATCATTTACAAGCTAGGCAAACAAAATTTCTCCAGCATTTCCCCTCTGGGATCTCCAAAACTTAATAACTAACGAACACACGACACTATATATACACAGTTACATTCGCACGGACTAGTGGATTACTTTCGTGCGGACTAGCTCATCCGTGCAGATGTAGTTACATTCGTACGAATGTGTTACGTTCGTACGAACCTCTCTCATCCTCTCCAAAGTCATGTGTTCGTATATCAACTATAAAATATTCAACGCACGCTCTATCTAGCCTATTCGCACAGTGGCCGATACACAGAATATGCACCAACAATTTCCCCCTTGGCCGTCACTGTCGAATCATGATCTTCAAGTATGAGAGCTGTGTTTGAATATTCACAACTTCAATCAAGCATGTGATATCTTCAGATAATTTCCCCTTGATTGATGATTCGGGCTTGCGTTCCCCTTGAAATGAATCTCCAGGTCTTTGTTTGCACGGTTCCCAACCTCCTCTGATTTGCTATACCGCAATCTTCACGAATAATCACCAACTTGAAATAAAACAATGTAACTTCTTCGTTTCGACTTTAACCACATTCGCGTTCGGTTTTAGCGCATTCCCCTGCTTGATCCTTTGATCTTCAAAAACCCAACCGACAATTGATAGAAACTTTGAATCACCACACCGGTAAACTTCAAGTCTATGAATACCCACGAAAATCTGAAATCTCGTTTTCTGTAATCATCTTTAAGCACACCCCCGAAAGATTGATCAGTGTAAACGGTAATCTCCACAATCAGCAAATCTTCATCAGATGAAATCATCTGTTAACAGATTCAGATCTCAGAAACATTCTTCCACGATCAAATTCACATTCTTCATCTTCAGTCACGACAACAGATGTATAGTCTTCTTCGTTGTCCCGGCAACAACTTAATCAACAAACATCCTCATTCCCTGATGGTTAGGCCGAAAAACAAATCCTTTGCTTGAAGATTAACCATTCTGACACTTTACACTATCACAGAATTATCAGTTCTGAGATATCTTTTCTGTATCGACAATACTAATGCATCTCCTGATGCTAATCTTATTAACTGGCTTTTACGAAGACTCGTAACTCAAACCCTAAGACTTCTAGTCATAATCTGAAGAATCTGAAATTCCTATGATCACGAACTAACGAATCCAGATCCTATGCATCCCGAGACAATCTGAATTCGGAACCACCCGAATACTGTTGCACGTCTTAGTTTCAAAAATGCCGGGATTTCAATATATTCTGATTAAATTTTTATTCCCCCTCATTTTTACAAATTCTGACTTCTTTAAACGGTTTTTAACTGATGTACCGGTTAACCGGGAAAACCCCAAAAAGATGATAAAAACTTGAAAATAACCGTTTAATTAACCGAAAATAACCGGTTAAAGTGAATAACCGAGCCGGTTAAACCAAAAATGAGAAAATAACTGCGTAATCTGGTTACTTGCTTAACTAGACTTTAAACACCCTAATTGGGATGGGCTGATCCGAAATGTTGACTTTTTACAGGTTACTTAATGCACCTACCCGCCGATCTTGCCACCTCTAATAGCATGTTTTCTTTTGTTATAGCATTTCTATCAATATGACCCGATTTTCAATTTGCCCTCACTATGCGGGTCTACTCTGCAAAGTGTTAAACTTAAAGATATGTAAATCATGAATATCTACTATTGTATCTTATTATTATTATTATTCTAATTGTTCGATATTCATATATATAAACTACTCAAATATAATTATTAGAATCTTCTACCCAGAGTGAGCATGTCATTGTTTGTTTTGGGTGTGTAGGATTTGGTTTAGCAACATCTCACATGCTGAAGCAATGGACCTCATAACATCTGGAAAGGCTCATTATTCTGCATTTTAACTCTATTTTCTCTAAAGATAAACATGTGTAGTTATTAGTGTTAAGTGGAGTCATATAGTGAACCATATCAGATTAAGCATGCTCATGTTCACTTAAGTATGTCAAATATAATATATTTAAGATTATTTAAACCTACAAGAATGATTCTTTGATGCTATATTAATTTGATATCGTAGCTAATTGACCGTTTTAGTGTCAATAGATATGATGGTTATCTCAAAATAAACTTGAGTGGTTATGCTGGGATTGGCTAGCCTTCATGGCTAGAACAAAGGGTTAAAAGGACATCATCGCCATATGCCCCTCAAGCCGTTAATGTGGTCGAAGAGTATTTCGATAGGTTCAATTTAAGATGCTTGGTTATAAGTTTTACGTGATATTAATATAACTGTCTTAACATTTATGTCAACCGGTTCTCTGTGATTTTAGAAAGTCAAGTTTATTTTGTTATTATTCTCAGTTAAATAAATATTTTCGTTATTTTCCCTTAATTTTTTTAGTTTTATTTTTATTTGTTGTGTAATTAGTTTGCAACGAGTTCAGTGGATGGAATAATCGACACCATCTCTTCGAGTCACTCGACTGCACCATTGTTAAAGATGATTTTACCTTTGAGGTATTGAGGATGGAAAGAGGGGTTGACAGAATGTGAGAGAGTGGGCAATGTATGTGATCTTTTGATTGTTTGAACCTGTTGATAATAGATATTATGAATCAAAGAGATGGAATTTGATGTGTTAGATCTATATATTATTTGTTATTTAAAAGATGTTCCGTTTTTTATAATCTATTTTTAATTAAACCTTAAAAAATATATAGTCATTCGTCGTTTAATAAAATGTGGTATGCATGGTTTTCTAAAAACAACCTGTGTTTGCACACGAGTTTCACTACTAGTATTAAATAAATGGGTAAAAATACTAAAATAGTCTTAGGAAACCAAATTTAACAAAAAATCTAACTAGGTTAGGGTTAAAGGACACAACGTACAGGATTTTGAAATGTTAAATACAAAACTCGTCAACTTTTGCGCCAAAGGATACCGCTTGCAAAAGGGTTTTAACGTAAAGGACAAAATGTAGGTCCCTCTCGGAGGATCAAGATAACCTACTTGTTGTTTAACACACACACGAGTGCGGAATCCAAGTGTGTATGCAAACCAAAGCAAGAGCACAACCAATATAACAAAAGATATAACTTCAAAGATTTACTATATTGATTTGTAAAGAGAACCAGTGCATACACACTTGAACAAACTACTTATCTCTCTATGCACTCTTAAAGACTAAATCCTAACTTGTTGTATTTATAGGCGATACAGCAGGGTAGCACACGAACCAGTGATACAGTACACGAAATACCACACGAAACATCACATCAGACACGAAATACTGCTTTAGTCACATGAACCATACATGTTTTGTGACCAAATGTTTCGTGTGGAATATATATAGTTCCTATAGATCATGTTTCGTGTACCATGTTTCATGTCCCACATACATATTTAGTGTGTTAAAGGAACATGAACATTCTGTTTGCGTATCTTGATGTCTTGAGAAATAATGACATCATCATCATGATGTCATTCTCGTATCGGGCCGTATCATCGTCACTTCCATATTGTACGCCTAGTCGAACCAACGGAGGAACGTCATCGACTAACGGTCTCGAACGTCACTAGCGGCCACTAAATGCATCAACAAACTCCTCCTTGGATAATGCTCGTGATGTTCGGGTTCACACTGTTGGATCTACAAAACATATTCACTTGTCACAATCAGGAGGTGAATCAACAAGCTCCCCCTTGAATGATGCTCGTGAATATTTTGACTTTCAAGGCTTCAGATCCTTGTGGTTTTGATTAGTGGCTAGCTACGAATTGATCTTCTTGATCCACGGCTTGCATTCATGTTGTGTCTTCACTCCCATAACTTTTCTACAAACTCGTTCTCTTTGCCTTTAGCTTGCTTGGATGCTACATCTGCACACACAATAAAGCTAAATGCGTAATGAGAACAAATGCTAGGGATTTAATCAACTCTAGAGAATTTTCATTTGAAAACTTCACGAAGAATTGATTTTAAACAGAATTAGTAAATGACATACATGAGACCAACTCTCATTCGACTACCAACCGACAACACTTTGAAAGTTTTAAAATTGTTCATTTTTAATCCTTTAACTTTCAAAATTTGTCAACTTCGACTATTTATGAGGATGCAATTGTTTTCCGGCTTACAATCAGGATTTTAGGTAGGATAGACTCGGGTTCCAACATCGGTCAATCAAAAATAAACTAGAAGTAAAATCTTTTTGGCTTTTATAAACTTTATATTAAAACTCACCTAAAATCTTTTTGATATTTTTCATTTTTCAAATGTAAAGATGGAAAGCAATAAATAAATATTTACAGACATTCTTTTTGTGAATTTCGAGGGTAAGAGAATCATATCATTATACGGTCATGCCAAAACACACTTGTTGTTCGATTAGTTAGCATTTAAATAAGTATCCTATAAAAATTATCGCAACAATTGTCCACATAAACTCAACTTATCAGATGTACTCGTGGTTAGGGGATACGATTAATGTATGATTTATACTTACCGACTGGTGTTCATCCACTCACCACACATTCCCATATCAAGGTATGCCCAAGAGTTCATCTTACTGGTGATTATACCATTTAACATCTATTTTGACGTATATGATGTGAGATACTCACTTATTTGAGGATGAAAACAAGTCCTATGTGACGAAATCACTTATTAATGAGGAACTTGATTTTCAATGCATGCAGGATAGAGCAAGTCCGTGAACAGGTTAATACCATCGTACCGACAATAAGACGAACTTGACCCTCAGATGATAGATGTGATTTAAAATCACTTATTCAGGAGTGACGTTGATATTTTTATTAGTTATTGATGGTCGTATGCAGCATGTATTATATACACGTATGTATAGTATATATGCACGTATGTATGGTATCATGGAAGTTCTAGACTTACACCCTCGTTGTTATCGGTAAAAGAAACAACCATGATACCCAGATGATAAACAGCATAAAGACCACGTATCTCTGAACCTCGATAATCTATCAAACGAAATTTCGGTACCAAGACCATATGCCAATGAGTGGTTCCCACATGGTCTTCAGTCGAATATGTTCATATCACCCTGCACACTTTAAAATGATTGTGAGGTTACTGATACATCGAATATAGAGCTACTTATCGTTTTTCATTTTATGTTCAAAGTGGTTTTGACAGACCACTGATTTACTATCATTTTCTTTTTTTCTCACCAGGAAACTCATTTTTGTTTTTCTCTTGTTTTTGTCCTTTTTGACGTTTTTAATGTTTTTTTATTTTCCTGATTTGAATTTACTCTCTCTAAAATGCAAAAAGTAAGTTTAAACTTTTAAATAACATCTTTTTGGATTTTCTTCAAGAAAAATATTCACAAAAGCGATTTTCCGATCTGGATTAGCTCATGTTTTACCTCAATGCTGTTTACCAAAATTAACTTGATCAAAAATGATTTATCGAATTTTGGGAAAATGAGTTGGCACGTTGGTAATCGGTGTAGACCAAAACATCATTAACAAGTTTCATATTGAAACAATCACATGTGAGGTGATATTTGAGGTCAACGTGTTTGGTCAAGGAGTGTTGTACGAAATGTTAATAATTCTCAAAGCAGCTTAAATATCGACAAAGATAGGAGAGATTAGAAATTCAAAACCATAATCCTGCAACTACTTCGTGCATTGGCAGGAATCTGATTTCTCTCCTAAACTGGATATCCACCCGGTGTGGATTTCAAGGTCGATTTTGCAGCTGCCTCAAATATCTGAGAATTTTCTCTACAACAACAAGAACAGAAACCTCCGGGCCCGGCTGGTAAGAGGCAAGGGAGCATGTGGGAAAGCTTGTACACATCATCATTGGTCGGTCCACACATAATGTCTTCCACATGCTTTTGCACCAGCAAAGGTCTTCATCTTTCTCATTGAGAAGTACTGTACGATTGTTCAATCCATGCCAAGGCATCCGCACACCCTGTTGGTTTGCTCCACAAATATATTTTCTTCAATCACACCGTGAAGAAATGTACACTACACGTTCATCTTGTAGACATTGAACCTCTTGTGGAAGATATAAGACATGAATCTTTAATAATCTTCAGACATGCTACAGGCGCGTACATTTCGATTGAATCTATCCTGTGGACCTGATCAAAGGCTTCAACAATCAAACTTTGGTATGTTTTTCATTTTGTCGGAGTTTTCAATTTCTTTCATCACCATTCTTTCATCAGACATTTTTGTCTTCTTTTCTTTTTCTTACTCCATCAAGGCAACAACTCCTAGATATAACGATGTTTTGGAGCCGCATGTCGTCGATCTGTGCCTGTACGCTCCACTATCAACAATCCTAAGACTATCAATAGTTCCTCCTAGAACATCCTGCATACTCATTCAGAGATTAGTTGGAGAGGGGGACCCAAGACTTCATAGACTTGGGTCGTCCGGCATCATCGAGAATTGTGACTTCGATTTTCTGATGATTCGGAATTGATGGAGCTCCCCCTGAAACAGTTACCGATTTTGGTTTCCAAATTTGTTTCTGTTTTTCATTTTTAACATCTGATTTAACAGACTGTGTTTAGATAACCTCTGGTTTCAAAGCCTTTTCAACTTCTTTTATTTATTTCTTTTTCTGTTTCATTTCTCGTTGTTTAACAAGACAAGGGTCCTGTTTTGGTGAAACAAATCTTGTATGGTAACCGTTACCACGGGGGGCGTCAACTTTTGCCTTTCCTTTCGTGAGATATGGACAATTTCTGACAATGTGCCCATACTCACCGCATTCAAAACATGATCTCCGCTCAACAAACCTCAGAGTATCATAACTGTAGGAGCTTGATGATGAACTTCGCGATCCTGAGGTACTTGGTTCTACATCACAACAGTTTGTGTGTTGTGTGTAGTTGTTTTGACTGTTTTTTTTTCAAAATTTAACTTTGTATAAAAAAATCCATGTTGGATTTGTTTCCAAAAGATTCAATTTTATCAGTCCCTCGGGATTTCACGAAGTTTACCTTCTGAACCTTCTTCTTGGTTTGGCTTTGTTTGCCTTTTCCTTTTCCTTGGTGAGCGTGACTTTGCTTTCGTTGATTGTTTTGAGATTGCAATTTTTGATTCCCGTATTGCTTTCTAACTTTGGATTTTGGGATAGGAGCACACTGAGTTACTACAACTCTTGGGCTCGACTTACCCAAAAACTTACTAGTAGAATCTTCAAAAACTTTATCAATCAAGGATTAATTGACATTTTTTATTCGGAAATCCTTATCTGAATATATTTTATCAGATCCAATCAACGTGTAAAGCAAGTTCACGCTTTCACAAACTCTCAGCAAAAGACTCAACAGACTTGACTGTAGTAGTCACAAACGGTTTTGTGGGTGGATCACAAAGAATGTGATTTTCGAGAGGTATATTTTCCTCTTTTATCACCGTATCTGACTGCTTAGGTTTGTCCTCATCCGACTCGTCATCCGAAGTATCACAATCCTCAATAATGGGGGGACTCTGATTATTCACATATTTTGAATCGTTGATGTCATCCGATTGACTTTGACTTGATGATGTCCCCTTAGTGAAGCCTAGACCAACTGTAAATTCATCAAAATCTAAAGGAACAGTGGGTTCAAAATGGGGCATATCCTCGTCATCAGACATTTTGGTGTAGTTGTGTCTAATCGGGGGAGGACAAGCTGTAAATACATCACTTTTCTTCTTTTGAACATCGATGATATGATCCAAAACATATCTCGAGTTGGAGTAACTGTCCAACTTGTGTTTGATCGCATCATGTTCACACTTTGCACAGGCTAACTCATTTTTTCGTTTCTTCAAGCATGTTAATATAATTGTTAATGGTTGTTTGTTTTCTCAAAGCATTCTTTGTTAACTCATATACATCTTTCCTTAAGGTTTCAATTGTCGTTTTAAATTTCTTTTCATTTTTCTTAAGAGCTGTGTTTGCTCAGTGTACTTTATCAGATCTACAATCAAACTCTGATGATGTTTATTCATGTGATCAAATTTACCTTCAAGTTCTAAGTCTTTTCCTTTTAAAACTATACATTCAAAACACTTAGACAAGATAGGTTTATCGAAACTTACCTGACTTAATTGGCAATCCAAACGAGTCATGAATGCTGCACGAAGAATGGAAGTTCCGTTTGATGAGAGATGCTTGGAAAACTCATCAGATGACCCTTCAGTTTCATGCTCTAAAGCTTCTTCGTCGCTATCCGTCGATTCAGTTTCAGTAATCACATCATCTACCTCAGCACCAACATTTTCAGATCGATCTTCACTTGAAGTCGATCCTGATTCATCTGAACTGCTGCTATCCCATGAGCTGTCATCATTTCTGGAAGATTCTCCATCACTATCATTCTTTGCAATTTCAGCATAGTATGCAGTGCCTCCTCCACCACTGTTTCCCAATTGAACAGACCAATCACAACATTCATCTCTCTGAACAATCAAAGCTCAGTTGGAATTGTTTGCGGGAACCATTGCTCTTTCGTTGTTAGCAACTTGATTTCTGTTGAAATGATATTGATTCCCTTGTTGTGGAGGCTTCGTGCATTCTCTTTTAAAATGTCCATTTTCTATGCAGTTGAAACATGTAACCTTCCTTTTGTCAAAACCGTATGGAGTATCCTTGTTGCTTTCCAGATTAGTTCTTCCTGTTTTCTCCATAAAATATTTTGCTCTTCTCACTGCACTTGCAAACACCCATTTGATATCAATCAACTCCATCTCCTCTTTATCAATTTGTGCGCAGTATTCACTGGTTAGATTGATGTTGTCAATTTGTCCAGCTACCAATCCGCAGTAAGAACTCACCAAAGTGTCTAGAAGCTCCATGTGTTCTTTGACAACTTCCACACTTACCTTAGATAGATTTCATGTATTGAGTCTGACGGTGTTAGGGTTTGAAGGTTGAAAGTTGTTACCATAGAAAGCTTGTTGTGGAACTTGGATGTAACAACTTGTGGTTGAGGAAGAAAGGCTTTTGGATCAAATGCTTGTCGTGGAACTTGTGGTATAGCAACTTATGGTTGAGGAAGAAAGGCTTTTGGATCAAATGCTTGTCCATAGACTTGAGCACTTGAACAAACAGACTGATCTGGTTGAACTTGCGGCAGAAAAGGGTTTGCATTCGATACAAATGCTGTCTGAAGCTTCGGTTGCTGACTTGTATTTACACCTGTGTTAATACCTCCAAGATACATCTTTGGGTTTTGTGGAAATGGAATTCGTTTTGCTTTACGAATTTTTTCTTCATTTTTGTTTTCAAGTTTCTTAACAAATTTGTAAATGTTGATTACATCCAAAACACCGGTATGCTTCAGCAACTCAATGAATTGACTCCACTTAGATGGTAAAGCATCAGCAAAACGCATGACAATCTCCTGTGGTGATGCGTTAACCTTGTATGAGTACATCTCACTAAGAAAATGATAGAACCGAGTAGTTATGTCGCTTAGTGTTTCATTCTCCATGAACAAAAACCCTTCAAACTCTTTCTTTAAAAGATCATGTCGGATCTTTCTCGTTGCTGCATTTCCTTCCCCTCTTGATTCCAAAGTGTCCCACAAAGTCTTCGTAGTGGTACAATACATAAATTGATGATAAATATCCATGTGAAATGCTTGTGTAAGAATAGCAAAAGCCTTCTTCTCTAGATCATAAGCCTTCTTATCATTCTCGTCCAATCCTGATAAAGAGGTTGAATTTGATACTACTTCTTCAAGAGATTCTTTGTATGGACTAGTAAAACACGTCCACAACTCGGTATTCTGACTAAGAACATACGTATGAAAACGACTTTTCCATGATAGATAATTGTTCATGTGATTTAACTTTGGTGGACGATTGTTGCTTCCTGTCTCACTCTCCCTAATGAGGAGAGTTTGAACACTTTGATTTTGATTCGTAACACATACCCATTGATTAGCGGTAATCATTCCCGTTTGTTGAGGCATTAAGGATCGTACCCATGAGGTGCGGGAAATCATACTAGTTACACAATCAAATAAAATGCTATGTCGGTGCCATTTTATAACCACGTCCCTTTCCGACTTACAATTCAGCCCTTCAACTATGTCGGTGGCCTTTTCTAATAACTTTAAATTTTATTGTTAGAGTAGTTTATTTTCATCAGTTATTTAGTTTTTAACTTTTGAGATATAATGTTTTATAAATTTCCCAGGTTGTTGTGATATGCTTCTTCCGAGTATATAACCAAATAAATACCAATCAAAAGCCCATCGCAAAGTAAGAGATGTCCCACTAGTTTCCTAAAAAGATCGTGTGTTTCGTTTTTCAATCAAAAGAATTGGACTATTTAATTCGGGTGACGATGGGCTTTGAGCTCCATTATAAATTATTACCTATATATTAAATTTAGAAAGGAATGAACAGTAATATATATATATATTAAAATTAGAAATGGAAACTAATTGATAGTAAATGGTATTGGGTACTCATATCGGTGCCAAATTTATCAAACCGGTGTATTTTCGGTATCGGTTCGACACCGGTATTCATCAGTTTTTACCCTCAAATACCGGTGTCGTACCAATACCAACCGATACCAAACCATACCGTACCAGGTATATTCGGTACCGGTCCCCACTTTTGGGATTTCGGTAACCCCTATTTTCGGTACCGGTGAGTACCGAGCTCATCAAATCCTGTAGCAACGCAGCAATGCATGTGATTGCACCGTTTAGATTATTTTTCATACACACAGTAAGTAAACTGTATTTTGTTTAAATGAGGTTTTATATACACAACAACTTATTTTGCTTTCTTTTTTGTCTTTTTCTGTAATGAATGAATTGTAGCATGCAAAATTAACTTGGATATTTAGAATATTGTTGAGCAAATCGTATCAAATCCTGTAATCAAACCGGTATCATATCGGTACCAAATTTACTATACCAAATCATTTTCGGTACCAATTTGGTACCCGCCTTTTGGCGTTTTCAGAATCGTTATTTTCGGTTCGACACCGGTCTAGCACCATACCTGTATTTATTGATTTTTACCTTCAAATACCATACCGTATTACCGAGCATTTTCGGTGCCAGTACCTAATTTTGATGATTTTCCGGATAGGTACTTTCGGTTGCGTTACCGGTACTGAGCTCATCCATATTTTAACGTGTTAGCACCGTAATAACTGAACTGAAAACAATCGAATTTCCAACGCGCGGGTCCTATTATTATATATTAGGTTATTTAAAAGCGTTATTTTAGAACGGAGTGACTATCCTTATCACGACATTTTTATTTATGTTTTGATATTCGGTATCTATTTGCCGTTGTTGACACGCCTTTTGTAGTCATTGGGTCCCCGCCGCAACGCGCGGGCGAAAAATCAACTAGTCTAGTTCGTATGAAAAAACTACTATGTTTTGTGTTGTTTGGTTGGGCCACTATGGGCTTTAAAGGGTGTAGCCAATAAGCCACACGAGTTACCATCTCTTTGGTTAGTTTGGGTTGGGCCTACTATTTTCATATGCTTTTCTTATACGGTTTTTTTTTTTTTTTTTGTAAGAAAATATTCCCCTCAAGGCCTCAATACTAAACTTATAAATAACTATGTTTCTATCTAATACTACGTGGCAAAGTTGAAAAACATTTGAAACAACCGTTGAGTGTTGGCCATTGTGTTGATTTATACTTGACTCTAAAGTATTACCTTAGAAATCTAAAGCTAGTTGGGGCGTAGAACTGTGAAGCCTTTCAACATGAACGTGCTATGGCTGCTGCTTCCTTGTCATGACACTAGTACAAAACCTTTGGTTGAATAATTTTCTTCGTTTCTTAACTTGGACAGAAGGAATAGAAGTTATAGTAACCTATACTCGATGAATAAATAAATAAGTAATGCTCGTCAAATGAATTATAATTTTCTTCGTTTGGGAATAAAAGAATGATTAATAATATATTTATTATTTATCAATGAATGAATAAGGTTACTAAATAAGTTTTTTTCTTTCTGACCATATTGTAACTCAAATGAACTCAATCCTAATATGCCCAATTTTTTTTTTAAATGCTAAGGTGGTTGAAATATTTTTTTTATCTGTTATCAAATTAATATAACAATTAATCAAAAAGAAACATATATATATATAGGAAGGTTAACGTACATTATGGCTTAACGTACATCACGTACGACAGGTAATTACGCACGTTCATTTTAAAATCACACACGTTATAACTCAAAAATCCAAAATCACGCATGTTGAAACACAATAATCACGCATATTGAAAACGTTAATCACGTATGTTATAGAACAAATCACGCACGTTGTCGTACGTGAAGTACGTTAAGCCTAATGTACGATATACTTTTTCTATCTCTCTCTCTCTCTCTCTATATATATATATATATATATAGGGAAAGGTTAACATACAAAAGTCCTTATCCTACTTCACGTACGCGACGCGCTCAACCATCAGATCTGGCAATAATCACGCATGGGAGCCCTAATAACGCATGGGAGCAGTTTTTGGGTGATAATCACGCATGGGAGGTGATAATCACGTATGGAGGTGATAATCACGCACGTTATAATGGTGAAAAAAATAATTACGCACGTTATAAATTCTGTCGCGTATGTTAATGTAGGTTAAGCCATTTTGTACATTATACTTTCTCTATATATATATATATCCCAAAAAATATATCCTTATAAAATTTCTTGTTTTTTATGTTATTAATATAAACAACATATCACCAACATTGGAAAATGAGAAAAAAATACTATTAAAAGTGATTAAGTAGGAGAAAAAAACAAAAAGAAGAGGAATGGAAGTGAGTAAAAAAGTTTGGGATCGAGGAGAGGCAAAAAACCCGACAACGAGACCTTCCTCCGCTAAAAACGGGTTGCATGCCCATTTTTACACTTATTCCCTTAGTAGGCTCCACCCTCACATGTCTCCCATGTGATCACACATCTTCGTCATTTTTTAAATGAATTTCAATTTTAAATGTATTTTGTGAGTTGTAAAGAGTTTTATGTGAGCTTGTACATGTGTTTAAAAGGTGATCATAGGATATAAATGATTTAAAAATTCATTTAAACTTCAATGGCAATACTCTCCGAAACGTTTGCACTAATATGCAAATCAATAAAGAGGTCAAAATACAAAAAAATAAAAAATAAAAATTCTCCTACAAAACAAAAACTTGTAATATACAAAATTTAAACTCTTATATTTTAATTTATATCGAGATAAATGGTAAACATGTAACAAGCTGCGTCCGTTTCATCATTTGAAGTTGTAACAATTAGAAAATTAAGTGTTAAAAATATTTTAAAGGTGTAACTAGATGATTTTTTTTAATATTAGGCGTAATTAACAATTAGTATCGAAGAAGCTCTTGAATAATAAGTCAGAAAAATAATGAAGAACAACTAGAGCTTCTAGCCTAAACCTAGCCCATAAGCCATTCTAAAGTCAAATGTGGTGTTTGTTTTTCTAAAAAAGATCAGGGCAATCTCTTTTGTTTGCGTCGTCCAAACCACGCGCAGACATTGTCATCTGCAGACTGTTTGTTTTTTTGAATACGTTTCATTAAAAAACGTCTGCGCGAGCTCTTCTTGGTGCAGACTTGGCCTAGCCACTTCTAATGTCTGTAGAGAGTTAAACACCACCAGCGTCCACCCACCACTGTCCATCACCACCACCACCCACCATCTGCGTCCACCACCTACCACCACCATCTAGCACTGCCACCACCACCGTCGGTACACCACCACTAGTTATTTTAGAATTCTATATACGTTAAAAAACAATTAACTTACAGACTGCATATATTTGGTCCATCTCTTATTTTACATATGTTTGTAGATGTGGTCGGCTAACTATAGACATTTTAACTTTTAAAAAACAAACTCCTTAGCATTCAATACTCGTTGAATTTTTTTTGTAAATATAAGAGAACAGGATAGGACACATTAGCACATGAATTAAAAGTATGTTGTAACAACCTTAAAGTTTGTCACACATGCATTCCTGTATGATCTACAATTGACAGCCAGAAGACCATTCATTCATAGATGTCTTTGTTGTCATTACTATGAATGATGGCTTCCATAATCCATTGCAAGTGCTAGAGCTTGAGGAAATATATCGGATATAAAATTTTCTAATTTTATACAACCTATAAAGAATCGTCCTCCTGTAATCTATGGATTCCTATTATTGTAATCATTTTTAATTAATATGTTAACAGGATTACTATTTCATTATTGATATCATTTGATTTTGTATTCCATACTTTTAATTACATTGTTGAAATCAATTATTTGTTGATTTTGAGTTTTAGGTTCTAACTAGCATCGTAATTCTTATACCTTATGAAAGGAAAACGTTGTTCCTGTAATATATGGATTCCTATTATTGTAATCATTAAGAGGATTATTGTTTCATTATTGATATTATTTAATTTTTCATTCCATACTTTTAATTACATTGTTGAAATCAACTATTTGTTGATTTTGAATTTTAGGATCTAACAAGTATCATAATTCTTATGCCGTATGAAAAGAAAACTTTCTTCCTGTAATCTATGGATTCCTATTATTGTAATCATTTTTAATTAATATGATAAGAGGATTATCGTTTCATTATTGATATTATTTGATTTTGTATTCCATACTTTTAATTACATCGTTGAAATCAATTATTTATTTATTTTGAGTTTTAGGGTCTAACAAGTAGGGTAAAGTTCTTGTACAAATAATCTTAACATACTAAACATACAAATTGAAGGAAAACTCAAAAAGACAAGGTGACATTTTTGTAATTATCAATAACTATCAAAGTTACTCTACAAATATACCTAAAAAAACCTAACCACTCCCCCCCCCCAAAAAAAAAACCTAACCCCCACCCCCCAAAAACCTAAAAAAAACCTAACCCCCCCCCCCCCCCCCACACCCCCCAAAAACCTAAAAAAACCTAAACCCCCCCCCCCCCCCCCCCACCCAAGCTAAAATGCTAAAAACTAAACCTCCAAAAAACCTAAAAAAATAAAAAAAACACACAAATTATTTTATTTTATTTTTTAACATTTTTTATTAAAAAATCGCTACTTTTAGTAGCAGCAAAAAAAAAAAAAATTTTTTTTTTTTTTTTTTTTGCTAACGAAATGTAGCGTTTTTTTAATAAAAAAATGTTAAAAAAAATTTGTGTTTTTTTAGGTATTTTTGGTTGTAACTTTGATAGTTGGTGGTAATTACAAAAATGCCACCTTGTCTTTTTGGGTTTTCCTTCAATTTGTATGTTTAGTATGTTAAGATTATTTGTATTTGATCTTTTGCCCTAACAAGTATACGTAAGTCTTATACCTTATGAAAATAAAACTTTTTCATGTAATCTATGGATTTCTATTATTGTAATAATTTTTAATTAGTATGTTAAGAGGATTATTGTTTCATTCTTGATATTATTTGATTTTGTATTCCATACTTATAGTTACATTGTTGAAATCAATTATTTGTTGATTTTGAGTCTTAGGATCTAACAAGTATCGCAATTCTTATACCTTACGAAAAGAAAACTTATTATATACATATACATATATATAGAGGCCGGTTATCATACAAATAACCTAATCGTATGTTATGTACGCTTCATCCACAACCGTCGGATCATCTGATTTAAAAGCGTGTTTTACTATTAAATTTATCAAATTAAAATTAATGCAAAGAAACCGCCAAGGTTAAAATCGTCTAATGCGAGATCAAAACCCTTGATAATCAGCAAACAAAAACCTCAAAAATCATAACGTAAGGTTCTAAAATCAAAACCGAAATCGAAATTATAACAATTAATCAAAAATCGATCGATTCCTAATCACCAAAATCCTTATGTGAAAAATGAAATTCGGATGAATTTAGAAATTATTAACTAATCAAAGAAGATGATGCATGTATTGAGATCATGTGCGAATACATCCGATTTGTAATAAAAAAAATTCTTTCAAATTTAATATAGTGTGCGAATTCTTAACGATGCACATGCGATTTAAATAAAAAGTTAAGTATTTCTTATAATTTCATATAGTGTGCGAATTAACGATAAGGCATTGCGATTTCAGTAAAAATGTTACGTTTTCTTTAAGATTTTACATAGTGTGCGAATTTGTATCCATTCAAATGCGATTTCGAATAAAAACAGTGCAAAACAATTAAAAATTGCAATTCTCTTAAAAATGATAAAAAAATTAAATAATAAATAAATAACAAAAAAAAAACAAAATACGAATCTAAAAAACTAAAAATAGTAGCATTATATATAAAAAATACTTGATTTATGACCGATGTGACTGTAAATTGACATGTAATGATCAATTTTACAATAATTACTATTGAACTTACCACCCTACCTACATAATAAATTTACTAAATTAATATAAAAAACCTAGATATAACTACCTTCCATATTAAGTCATACATAGAAGATTATCAAAAACACACACAAAACATACAAAACAAACATGGCATCTGATGATTCGGAACAAATCAAAAACATTGCAATCAAAGAATTATTGTCAACTCGCACGTTGACAGAACTAAGCACTGATGTCAACTCTTCTCATCTGGTTCTTGATGTGCAGGGTAAAATTCTTGAACAAATCAAGAAAAATCAAGATATATGGGAACGCCTACTTCAAGAACCACCATCAAGCTTTAAGGACAGAGCTTTGGATCACATTAAAGAGCAATCTCGAGCTGATGACTTGGCCTTCTCTTTCCTGACAGATGCTCTGAACACTGTGAATTAGAAGATGGAGTTCAGCTCTTCTGAACGTGACAAAATATTTACTCCAAGTAACTAAAAAACTCTTTTTAATCGTTTTTTTGGTAATGGCTGTGTTAGACAATAACTATTGTTATATTTTGGGTACATATTTGTTAACATATTATGTTATATCTTAATATTAAATTCGCATGAATGATATAGCCATCATTGTCACATAACAAAAAACAAGATAACTAACAAATCGCATGTAATAACAGTGAAATCGCATGTAAAAATTTATATTAACTGTTGATTATAAATTCGCATGTTTAAAAAATATAATCGCATGAAAACTGATATAAACAGATGAATATAAAAAATCGCAAGTGTTTCGTATAAAATCGCATGTCCATTTAGAAAAAAACTACTCATCCTCACCATATTCCGAAACCTCCTCCCACTGATCTTCTTCTTCAGATCCATCATCACTGCTGTAATCTTCAAACTCATCTTCCTCTTCATCATCTTCAACCTCATTGTCTTTGTCTCTATCAACATTTTCGATCTGGATGCCCTTCTTCTTCTTTTTTTGCTGTTTACCTTGTAGTTTGGCTTTCAGCTCCTCGCAAGTCCGAATGTCATGACCTTTTACATTACATACGCTACATGTCCTTGACCTTTTCCCCTTGCGGCTGATCATTTGTTCTTTCTTAGATTTAATCCTTTTATGCGAGCCTTGACCTTTGTTTCTTATACCAGCCGGCACACGGACAGTAGGAGGAGCATTAGTTACGGGTTGTTGATAACCAATCAACTTGGAAAATCGGTCAAATTTTGGATCAAGTTGCTTAGTTATACGACTCTGATCCACTCTCTCTTTGAGCTTCATCATTTGATCCCTCACTAAAACAAGTTGATCAAGGTCGGAAATCAAATTGCTAACCAAATACTCCCCTGTGTGGATGATTTCACGAGCAATCCATTTAGCCTTGTGTTGCACATCCTTGCCACCCACATTTAGATTGTACTTCACATTTAACTCATTCGGAACAACATCCTTCGTCCATCTCTTCGTAACATACTGGTTTGGTATTTCTTTAACACCAAACATCTTGAAAAGGAAATAAATGTGTTTGCAAAGCAGATCATACTGCTCAAAGCGCAAACAGCTACATTGTGCAGTTACATCATTTTCAAGGTTCTTGAACCACACGTAGGAAAAACCAACAAAAATATATATATATATATATATTCAAAATTAAATTCGCATGTGAAACATGACTATTTCGCATGTCTTAAAAAAACATGTAATGGAATTAGTTTTAAAATCGCATATGTAACATATTAAATTCGCATGTTTTACAAACATGTATAGGGATAACTTTAAATCGCATGTGTAACATAATAAATTCGCATGTATAATAATACCTCCAATAAACCATTTCCATGTGCTTTAAAGTCCTTCAACATTATCCTGATCTGTGGACCCTCTACTTTGGTGTCCATCGGCAGACATTCAGAAATTGTACCTAAAATCTCTATTTGCTGATCAAAGAATATAGACCTGGTGAATCTCTTAGCAGCATCTTCTTCCAAAGAAGTTCCGCTCAAATCAGCAGGCTCCGTATATCTTGAAATATGATCATTCTTTCTATGATTAAAACATTGGACATCCATTGCACCGTCGAAATGATTCATAAACTCTACGAGAGTGAGTTGTGAATTAGACACCTGGCAGAAAAAATGGTTCTCACTCTCTGATCTGGATGTTGTTCTCATAAGTCCCGACATTGGCTCATGTCGGTAAAAAGCAGGAATCCACATGGATCTCATCACAAACATATCATCGATCCATTTGTTTTCTGTGAGACCAAAATCAATCATCACCAACTTCCACTGTCTCTCGAATTCTTCAGGCTCGATCGAATCAGTCCATACAATGTCGCACATCCTCCTTTTAAACTCATCGTTATTGCACAACTCGTGTCCAACCTATGACAAATAAATGCTCTTAATATCAACCTATAAAAAGATATATAATATACAAAAAAATAACACTAACAAAAGACAATATAGCATACTATACCTTATCTGCCACTTTTTTCATTATGTGCCACATGCACAATCTGTGTCTGCTGACATAGAAAACCTCCTCAATAGCCTGTTTCATAGCTGGGTCTTGATCAGTCACTACAACCTTTGGCTGCTGACCAAATGACTTTAAAAATGAATTCAATAGCCATTTATATGATTCAATGCTCTCCGATGCCAACAACCCAGCTCCAAATGTTACATTTCGACAGTGGTTGTCAATGCCAGTGAACGGGACAAACACCATCTTATACCTGCACAACACATGCGAAAACAAAAGTAAAACATGCGAATTACAAAAACCCACATGCGAAAACAAAAGTAAAACATGCGATATCGTTAACACAAACTTTACACATGCGATATACACAGCTCATGAAGACATATAACATGCGAAAAATAGTTAAAAAAAAACATGTTTGTCTTCAAACACTAACCTGTTTGTCTTGAAAGTTGCATCAAAGGATATCACATCCCCAAATTCCATATAGTTAAGCTTACATAAACCATCAGCCCAGAACATACCAGTTAAACGTTTGCCATCATCAACAGAATATTCAAACGAATAATCAGCTAAATACTGTTTTTTGTCAGTCATCCTATTAATCACCATGTCAGCATCATATTCTCCTATATAGCTGTTAATTCGCTTCCTAAAATTTTTGCAATCATCAACCGTGGCACCAACGTTTTCGAAACCACCATAACGTTTCCTCATTATATGGAAAGCTTTGACAGGACCAAGGTTTAAAGTGCCTAGTTCCCATACCATCTCCTCCTGGACATCTGACAATTGTCTGTAAGCTGGCAACATGTGAATATCCTCTTGGCATACAAACTTATGATTATGGCCATCAACAAATCTCTTTACTGTATATAATCTACCATCCACAGTGCAAATCATAAGTTGAGCTTTGCATCCAGTTCTAATAGTCCCCCTGTTCCTTGTTTTGAATTGCTTTTTTGACTTCGAACGATCATCAATACAAATTGGCTTATGTCCCTCTTTAGAACAAACAAAATACTTAGTTTTGATTATACCACCACTGTTTACTTCACCACCTTTCCGAATAGAAAAACCAGCCAACTTAGCATATGATTGGTAAAACGCATATGCTTGTTCAATAGAGATAAATTGCATTCCAACCACAGGTGTAGCTGATGCTTGAACCTCCGGAGTGTAAACCCTTTCATCTAAATGAATCAAATCAGAAAAATCAAAAACATGCGAAATCTATGAAGAAAACATGCGAGATTGATGATTATGATTAATCTGATTTATCTATGCGATTTAATAAACCATAGCATGCGAAATACTTAGGGAAAAACATCAAATGCGAATTGATAGACTAATCACATGCGAATTTGTACATGTTGCTTTCATATCAAAAAAATACTCAACATTCAAACTTCAAAAAAAGTTACAAAAATGTAAAATCAGATGAGCGATTAAACAAAAAACATGTATACGAACAATTTAGAAATCTGAATTCACATAATTACCATTAAAACAATCATTTAGAGCACTTGAACTTGCAATTGGATTTGAATTTGCAGATGGCGGATTTAAAACATCCTCAATAGAAACTCTCTGATATGAAGATAATTGAGCATGATCACCGATCGGTCGACTTTCTTCAACATCAACAACATTTGCACATCCACTGCTGCTCTGTGGATCCATCGAAACAAAAACAAGTAAATAAACCCTAACACAGAAGAACGATAACTGCAAATTGAGAATTATGAAAAATTTGAAATTGATTCGAATGATAAATACCGGTGATTCGAATGATAAATACCGGGATATTAGTGTAACGAACTTCTCGCTCGCTGATTGAATGAAGAGACGAATTTACCCTCAGATGATTGAATTAATTGTCTCATTTAACCCTGTATATGAAAAACCAATCAGGACACGTGTAGGGCTATAATGTTAGCGTATATAATGTACGATAAGGTAATTTGTACCTTACTCTTTACCTACATATATATATATATATATATATATAGGTCCACTTGGAGGATCAAGAAACCTACTTCCTTGTTGTTAAAACACACTTATAAGTGTGGAATCCTTGTAAGAATGCAACCAAAACAAAGTATAAAGCACACAAGTAACCAAAGATTCAATATCTTGATTAAATGGAAGAGAACAATTACAAACACATACACATAGTGTTTACAGACTCAAACCAAAGCTCTCTTGACTGTTCTGAGAAGAATATGCTGCTATATATAGGCCCCAGCCCAGTAACATTATGAAGAATGTTACTGGGCCCTTGAATAACCTCAGCCCACGAAGAACCATACCATGCACGAAGAAGGTTCTTCGTGATGATCCTATCCCACGAAGAATGGTTCTTCGTGGAAGGCTGCAAATAGCTAAGAAACTGCAGACATTTGTGCAGAAACAGAACAGTAAGGATAAGCCAAACAACTAACTTGCAGACTGCATATGTGTAGTTGCATTACGTACCAAAACTATGTCAATATAGTACCAAGTCAAGATAGGAGGATATCTTGAATTGTTCGACTCAACCAAAACATTACAGACTCGTTAAACCAAAAGAATGTACATTATATACGTAAAAAAACAAGCGATAGACACAAAAACTGCACCAACAAACTCCCCCTTAGCTGTTGCTTGGTCTTCAGTCTTCGTCTTAGTGAGCTGCTTCCGACCACGAGCTTCAAGCATGAATCCCGCGATAGTAACAAAAACAAGCGACGCGTTGAAAATGTAAAGCTTGGCGTGCGTCCTTGTCTTCATATAGTATGTCATGACGAAATAATCTGTCGATATCAGCAGCCGACATGTTGACTATCCACATCGGATCGAGAATACAGAAGTTTTCATTGTCATTCCTGAAGACGATAACTGCTTCATGCGAATCTGAATCATAACACCAAAGAGCCATGTTCTTGAGAATGTCTTGTTCTATTGGCGTTAGTGGAATCTTATCCAAAACCTTCACCGG
>JARYGA010049577.1:0-22572 GCA_030545235.1 Helianthus tuberosus
TAACTATGAAGATAGATAGATACTACAAGGATCAAGTTCTTGTCACATTGTCAAATCTAACATGCATTAAAGTACATAATGAATCCAAACAGGGGCTTCAATATTAGTACTCTAAACATCCTACAAGAATCGATCTATGAAGATAGATAGATGCTATAAGGATTCTGAGTTATGTTATATTGAATTATTGAATCAAAACAATCCTAAATCCTAATGGTGATTCGGGATAACGCCACGAAAGGTAATACAATAAGCACACTTATATATAGGAAGTACCAGCGGCGTATCCACCATGTGCTTATTGTATTATCTAGTTTCGTTATCTAAATCACCAACAAACTACACAAAAACCAACCATCGAGTTGTAAAGTAATTCTTAAAAATCTTACTATGAAGATAGGAAGATCTAAGACTGTACTTCAAATATCCTGCATGAATCTAACTATGAAGATAGGTAGATCACTTAAGGATAAAACATTGTATTTGCATAATCAGAATAAAACACATAAAAGCACTTAGTGAACACATATATGCCATACATTTTGAAAATAAATTGATTACACATATGAATCACCCCAAAACATTTGAGAACGGTAAAAGAGAGGAACTATGTACTCATCTTGGATTGCGTATAGTCCCGGTTCAAAGGATATAACAAAGCTCAAAAGACCAAGAGTTCAAGTGTTGAAGCGGTTCCTAGGGTAACAGATACTATGTTAGCGAAACGACACCTAAATCGGAAGATCGGGTAGGATGAGGTCTTGTAAACCAAACGAGTATTGGAACTCATGTGATATGGTTTAACAAAGCCTACATTCTAAATCGGAATCTATCCTAAGTGCTTATGACCCATTACGACCCATTAAGGTAGCTTACGCTACTTTAACGCGTCGTTCGCACGAAAGCGCATTCGAGAAGCCTAACTAGTCATATGACAAGTATTATATGCCTTAACATATCTAATTATATTATATAATCAGTTTCGATGTCAAAACATGTGTTACATATGCTTAAAACGAAATTATGCGAAAAAAGGGCATTTTGGTCATTTTCCTAAGGCATATAAACTACCTATCATACAACTAACTAAACGAAGTGACCATAAGGTATAACCTCGGAAGGTTATTCCCTATACAACTATGGTTACATTATATGTTTGGTCGGATCCTAATGATCGACCAAACGGGTCGGGTTCGGAAGTCTAAGCGGTTGTTTAGACCACTTATCTTACGAGCCTATACAAGCACTAAACTAAAAGTGACGAGTTAAACATGTTAAAACATGTTTAACGAAGTTAGAAAACAAGTTTGATATCAAAACAAACGGTTTTGATACCCAAGAATAGTTTGGTTGCAAAATACGCATTGACGCGTATTTTGACCGAAACTATGACTCGTCACTACACCTAATTAACGTGGTAATCAGTAGGTATAGTCACAAGGGACTATAACCATCGTGATTACGCTCACGTTGCAAAGTTCAAACGAACTTTGTGTTGACCAAAGACTGGTCAAAGCAGAAAGTCAAACACTGTTTGACTTTCACGCTTGAAAAACGATAACAAGCATGAAAGAAACTTACAAAGGGTCCAAGCAAGGAAGATTTGATTCAAAATACTCAGGTATGAAGTGTTAAAACTCCAACTTAGAGCAGATTGAATCAAATGTGTGAGTTGTGAACTGAAATCAAGTGGGTATTTATAGGAATTCAAGAACCGTTAGGATCGTTTCTCGTAATTCGTGCTTCGATCTAGACCTTACAAGTGTTACCCACTGATTTTCAATACTAGGGGACCTTAAAACCAGCTAATGGTTTGTTAAAACCATGTACAAAACCCAGAAAATAAGCTGCTATTGCTGAAATAATTAATCTACCCAGATCAGTCTCTGGCGCCCCGAGAGAGGCCTTTCGCGCCCCGCCAGAGACCAAAATGGCAGAATGTTAGAAACAGTCCCTGCAAGTCTGAAACTTGGTTTTTGATGCATTTTTGACACGTTTAAGCCCCGTTAACCTCATTTCAAAGCTCTAAAATGAAGTTAAAGTATAGGTAACTTAAAATATGCTAAAAAATATCTCGGATGTCGGTTTGTTTGGCCATACGGTTGCGTTGTTCGGTTAATTACGACGAAACACGCACGGACGCGAAAAACGATCCAAATTACGCGACGAATGAAATTTTATCATGCCAATTACAAAAATAAAATATTTTAATGATTACATAAATTTTTGAATGTCCAGATATATTCAGAATGTAAGATATGCGTGAAAATGCAAACTTATGCACTTTTTGACGCTTTTAGTCCCTATTGATCAAATAAGTTTATTTTTGCGCACCAAACACCTCAAAGCTTATTTCTAAGCTATGTAAAGGATATTTAGGGCATGTATAACTTATGATCAAGTTCCGGAATGTTCGATACTATGTGAATCAGCAGACTTTCGCAGTCTGACGCAAATAGTCCCTGAGTGTGAATAAACTTATTTTTGACACACCAAAGCTTTTAAAACCTATTTTTAAGTTATATAAAAGTTATTTAAGGTATGTTAAACCTATGTCACCATTCCGGAGTATTTTTCGCATTAAACTGATTACGTTTACACATCAGTTCGCGTATAACTTTCTAGAAAGCGATTTAAAGCTTGAAAATGAACTAGAATCAAAATGTGAAATTGTAAAACCAAAATAAACAAATTTTTGAGACCAAAACACATTGTTTCTTTGATAAAAGATAGTGTCCTACATCGTGTGTGTTTACGGAGCACAATTGTCACATTTATTCATTCCCCAATGGATTTTTCTTTAGAAGTGAAAATGAATGGATAATTTATTTTCCTCAGTGGATACTTTGTCAGAAGTTGAATGGATTTATTTATTTTCCTCAGTGGATATTTCTTCAGAAGTGAAAATGAACGGATGGTTCATGTTCCTCAGTGGGTACTTCATTAGAAACGAAAATGACAAAATCAATGCAGGATTATTCATTCCCTCAGTGGGTATTTCTTTAGAAGTGAAAATGAATGATCAATTCATTTTCCTCAGTGGGTACTTCGTAAAAAATGGAATGAATTTATTCATTTTCCTCAGTGGGTATTTTTTCAAAAACGAGAATGAACGGATGGTTTATTTTCCTCAGTGGGTACTTTATCCGAAATGAAAATGAATTTGTTCATTTTCCTCAGTGGATATTTCTCAGAAGCGAAAATGAATGGATGATTCATTTTCTCCAATAGGTACTTCATAAGAAACGAAAATGAATACGGTTCATGAATAGATTATTCATTTCCCACAGCGGATATTTCTTTCAGAAGTGAAAAATGAATAGCCAGTTCATTTTTCCTCGGCGGGTACCTCATCGGAAATGGAAATGAATATAGTTAACTTTTGTTTCTTGATTAGATTGATACATGACAAAACTTGTTGTGGTTTCTGTGCACTAAATTCCATAATTATGTATGCATCCATAATTACGTAATTCCTTGCATAGTCTGCACAGTTCGTTTTATAATGTGTAGGGGATAGAGTTTGAATCTTGAGATAACTTTAATTTGATTAGGTCAACACATAAACACGTAACCACATAATAGACACACCATTGTTTACTTGGTTTTTAATTCGTTATTAGTTTGTTATTAACTTGTTATTAAGGGTGAGCAAGAAAACCGAAATAACCGAACCGTAACCGAATAACCGAAATAACCGAACCGAAAAAACCGAACCGAAACAAAAACCGACGGTTCGGTTTTCAGATTTTTAATAACCGAAAATTTTGGTTCGGTTTTCGGATAAACATTTTCAATAACCGAAAAAAACCGAACGAACCGATAAGTTACAATCCATATATTTTTATGTTTAAGTTTAAATTGTTTAAGTGTTTAACCCAATGCTAGTAGAAAATGTTAATTTTATTCTTGAATGTAAAGTGTTTATTATGTTTAAGTTTAAATTGTTTAAGTGTTTAACCCAATGCTAGTAGAAAATGTTAATTTTATTCTTGAATGTAAAGTGTTTATAATAAAAACATTATAACTGAAATGATTTATTATTACCTATAAGATATAACAAAATTTAATATAAAAATTAAATTTAATAAAACTTTGAAGAAACATAAAAATATATTAGAAGGTTAGGTTTATGTAAACAATACTAATTAAATAGGTGAACTATAATAACTTAAATATAAACATATAAAAAGATTGTTATAATATAAATTATACTTTTTATTTTTTGAATCTTACATAATTTTGTTCCAAAAACGAAATAATCGAAAAACCGAACCGAACCGACGTAAAAACCGAAAAACCGTAACCGAAAAAAACCGAAACCGAACGGTTTTTAAAACCCAAAAACCGACATTTCGGTTTCGGTTTTGATTTTACCCAAAAACCGAACCGAACCGTGCACACCCCTACTTGTTATTAACTCGTCGTTGATTTGAACACGCATTCAAAGTACACTAGGAATCCAATCGATGGACTTCAACTAGCACTTCAAACATCCTCAAGAATCTATCTATAAAGATAGGATGATCTTATATGGATTCGATTTCGTTCTCAAAGAATCGTAACATTCGAATTTGCACACAAAGAATCCGATTAAGGACTTTGATTGTTGCGCTTTAAACGTCCACAAGGGTCTAACTATGAAGATAGGAAGATCCTATAATGGTTTGGAATTTGTAGCAGAGAATGATTAGGAACCTTGTACCAAATATGCTAAGACCACATATGAAGCAATTTGGATCCTTGAAATCATTTTGCTAAGCATGCTTAGTCAGCATACGAAGCAGGGTGTTCTTGAAAATCGCGTAATACGTACGTTAGGACAACATACGACCAAAAATGTTTTTGAAAGCTATGCTTGGAATCGTTAAAAATATGTTTTAGAAAACCTTTTTGTAATGTTTTTGAAATCATGTACTAAGTATATTAGGTAAACATTTTTATGAAATGTTTTAAACCGTGTGAGATGATTTTGAAAACATGTATGCGGTTTTTGAAAACATGCATAATCCTTTAAAATCATATGCTATGTAAAATATCGTGAAGTCGGGAAAATATGATATGTAAGACCAATCAAGGGCTTACAGAAGTACCCTTGGGTATCCTATTAAGGATTTAAAGTGATACTTTGGCTATTCGTCCAGAGTTGTAACTTGCACCTTGTACTTCGTTTCTTTAGAAGAAACGAGTACTTAGGATTTTCGTAAAGATCACGAGTGATCACAAGAATGGAAGAAATACAAGAGTAGTTGGTTTTACAAGGAACACGGTTCCTTGGTATCGGTGTTGTAGGGAATATGTTATTCATACATGAAATCACACTTGTTTTCGTACATCGTAATGCAAATAAATGCTTATTCATAAACCAAAATAACTTATTTCATAGACTTGATTAACAAAAGAAAATAATATATAAAGTTCGATTGTTTCTAAAAAACACCGTCTTCCAGTCAGTCGAATGCTCATCCACGTGCTGGATTTGCATTAACTACTTTTGGGCAATTATTTCTGAAATGTCCCATCTCGCCACAGTTGTAGCAAGAACCTGGTGGAAAACGAGCTTGAGCAGGATTGTTGTCAGCTTGATTTGGTGCAGCTGCAGCTCGACAAACCCTAGCTGTATGACAGCGAGTCCACAATTTAGGCATTCGCGGCATTTCACACTAGCATGATGATGAAGGTTACATTGGTTGCACAAGGGTTCAGTCCCGTTGTATGGCTTCTTAGCAGGGGGTTGAGCTGGTTGGTTAGGGACAACTTGATCGTTTTGAGCAACCACGGCGAAGTTCTGAGAAGCCTTACGCTTCTTTGACTTCTTGGAGGACTCGTCTGCTTATCTTTCGGTTTCGTTTCATCGGTTGGTTTCTTGTAGCCTTTTCGGTAAAGTTTACCCTTCCTGATCTGTGATTCAGTCAGGGTAGCGGATAGCTCAATGGCCTGTCTAACTGTGGTTGCTACCAGTAACAATGTCTTGAACTGAGTCAGGGAGGCCATCAATATACTTTTCAATTGCCTTATCCAAAGGCGTAACCATGGTTGGGCATAACAGACTTAGCTCCTCATAACGGTCCGTGTAGGCTCGATGCTCACCGCTATCTTGCTTAAGATCATCAAATTCCCTTTCCAATCCCCTAATTTCATGACGAGGACATAATTCCTTCATCATTAGGCTCGAAGCTCTCCCCAGGTTTGAGCCAATGCCACATCGGTAACCCTATCTCTCATCACACCATTCCACCATGTTAAAGCTCGTTTCTCAAAAACACTAGATGCGAACTGAACCTTTCGCTCATTGGGACACTAAACATGTCTGAAGGTGCTTTTTAGACTCTCGAACCATTGTAGGAGCGCAGTTGCTCCTTGAGACCCAGAAAATTTCGATGGCTTGCTGAATTGAATGTTTTGAAGTTACACTAAGCATTTTTATTATTGTTATTGTTGTTAGTTTGGTTTATCTGGGTAATGAGGTTCATAAGCACAGCAACCATCTGCTGAACGATTGTGGCTGTGAGGGCAGCATCCTGTTCTGGATCACGTCTAGGTGGCATATTCTAAAAAGAACAAGGAAACATGAGAAACAAGTGAGATAGATGATTGGATAAACAAAAGAGGTATTGAAGATATCACCGAAACATAAGGAAGGCAATCATTCGTTCGTTACCTCAAACAAAAAAACGACGCACAGAGGCTGAACAAAGTAAATAGGTCTTTATAATGTATCGCGAAGACATGCTTTAGCCAATAAGTGGACACTCATCCCAAGAGTTCCCAGGTAAGAGTGACTGGTCCGATTATGTGGATTTGTACGAACACTCTAGCCTTAGAAAACTCGGGATACATGCACCCACCCTTCTAGATTGCACGTGTTCACATTTATAAGACCCAAACTTTGATGAGATTTTGAAAACTTTGAAGGTTCAAAACCTTATAATAAATCATCTAAGAATAGATGATTGGTTTTTAAAACGGATTTGAAATTTGTGTTCTTGTTGTGGTTGTCACCTAAAGATAAGCAACGATATTGTTTTAAGATCTAAACACAAGCAAACTCGCGTTAGGGTCCTAGGAAGGTTATAGTCTGATACCAACTTTTCTGTCACACCCCGACCGCGTTAAAACAACAAACCGTGGTGGAAACGTCGGGGAGTGTCGTAACAGAATCATTGTTTCACAACACATGGATTTGAAGTTTCGTTTTATAGAATTAAGTTTATTATATTGTATTGAAATCGGAAACAAAACATGAACAATTGTCTTTCATTGTTATTAAGTCACTAAGGCTTCTTCCATCCCTATGTGAGCATGAATCATAATCATCATCAAGCATCATCAACTATGGTACCTAAAACATATGTGAAAATACGTCAGCATAAAAATGCCGGCGAGTACATAGGCTTTGTGAGTATGTTAGATTCATGGCTTTAAGTTCATATTGCAATACCTCGTCCAACTATGGTAGTTTTCGAGTGTGTACCTTGAAAACAAAAGAGTTTGATATTGCAGTATGTTTCTATCAACTTTTACAAGTTGATATATGTATAAACCAAAACCATTGTAGCCATGAATCTTAACTGAAAACATTTGTCTTTCATAACCAAGTTGTAATCGTTCTTGTAATAAAACTCGTATGGTTTATATCGTTAGGAAAACCTTGTAGTGTAACTTTGTTTTGAAAACATTCGTCCAAGTGATCTAGATAACGCAACGATATGTAATATGTTAAAACCACTTATATATAGGAAGTACCAGCGGCGTATCCACCATGCTTTTATCACATTACACCCGCCCCGTTACCCAATCACTTACCATAACCCAATCATTCCATAGTTCAAATAGTTCCAATCATTCAAATAGTTCAAGTAGTTCTCATAGATCAAATAGTTCCAATGGTTCAAATAGTTCAAATCATTCACATAGTTCAATAGTTCCAGTGGTTCCATAGTTCACATAGTTCCAGTGGTTCAATAGTTCACATAGTTCTAGTGGTTCAGTAGTTCAAATCATTCACATAGTTCAGATAGTTCCAGTGGTTCAAATAGTTCAATATAAACCATAGCATTCGTTTTAGGAAACTCGAAATCGTTTGGCACATATGAATCACCCCAAAACATTTGAAAACGGTAAAAGAGGGGAACTATGTACTCACTTGAAGTGCAAAGTATCCTCGATCAAATGAACCTAACGAAGCTCAGGCAAACCAAGGAAAATCAAGTAGCACCTAGTAAACAGATCGCTAGTTAATAAATCGACACCTAAATTGGAAGATCGGGTAGAATGAGGTCTCGTTAACCGAATGAGTATTGGAACTCATGTGATATGGTTTAACAAAGCCTACATTCTAAATCGGAACCTATTCTAAGTGCTTACGATCCGTTACGACCCATTAAGGTAGCTTACGCTACCTTAACGAGTCGTTCGCGCAAATGCGCTTTTGAGGCGCCTAACTAGTCCTATGACAAGTATTATATGCGCTAACATGTTTAAATATGTTGCATAATCAGTTTAGGAGACAAAAGTTAAGTCACATATGCTTAAATACCAATTATGCATGAAAAGGGCATTTTGGTCATTTTCCTAAGGCATATAAACTACCTACCATACAACTAATTAAACTAAGTGACCATAAGGTATAACCTTGGAAGGTTATTCCCTATACAACTATGGTCACAAAGTATGCTTGGTCGGATCCTAACGATCGACCAAACGGGTCGGGTTCGAAAGTCTAAGCGGTTGTCAAGACCGCTTGACTTACGACCCTAAATAAGCACTAGACTAAAAGTGACGAGTTAAACATGTTAAAACATGTTTAACTAAGTTAGAAAACAAATATGATATCAAAACAAAGTGTTTTGATACCCAAAAATTGCTTCGTTGCAAAATACGCATAAACACATATTTTAACCGAAACTTTCACTCGTCACTTCGACTAATCAACGTTGTAATCAGTAGGTATAGTCACAAGGGACTATAACCATCGTAATTACGCTCACGTTGCAAAGTTCAAACGAACTTTGTGTTGACCCATTTCATGGTCAAAGCAAACAGTCAAACACTGTTTGACTTTCAAGCTTGAAAAGCAATAAAAGCATGAAAGAAGCTTACAAAGGGTCCAAGCAAGGAAGATTTGAATTCAAAATTCTCAGCTATGAAGCTTCACAAGTGAGAGCTTCAACTTAGAGAAGAATTGAGATCAAATGGTGTGAAGAAAGCAAATGAAGCAAGTGGGTATTTATAGAAGGTCAAGAACTGTTAGGATCGTTTCTCGGGTTTTGAGCTTCGATCTTTGCCCTCCATGTGTTACCCACTGATTTAGTATACTGGGGGAGTCCAAAACCAGCTCAAGGTATTGCAAATGTTGCACAAAAGACCCTAGAAATCAAGCTGGTTGCTGAAAATGGAAATTCTGTCAATTTAGAGCCATCGCGTGCCGCCACGGCACAACCCTAAGGCTGCGGCACGACGCCACCCCTTCCCAGTTACAAAAACTTTCAAAAATTGGCAGAATTGGTCCCTGCAGCATGTTTAAGCCATTTTCGACGCGTTTAAACCCCGTTAACCCATTTTCAAGGCTCTACAAGGATGTTAAAGCATAGGGGACTTAAAACATGCTTGAAATTATCTCGGATGTCAGTTCGTCTGGTCGTACAGTTGCGTTATTCGGTTAATTATGACGAAAACTTGAACGGACACGAAAACGATCCAAATTACGCGACGAGTGGTATTTTTGCATTCCAATCACTAAAATAAAATATTTTAATGATTACAAATTTTTTTTTGGATGTCCGGATATGTTCAGAACGTAAGATATGCGCGAAAATGCAAACTTATTCACTTTTTGACGCTTTTAGTCCCTGTTGATCAAATAAGTTTATTTTCGCATACCGAACCCCTCAAAGCCTATTTCTAAGCTATGTAAAGGATATTTAGGGTATGTTTAGCTTATGATCAAGTTCCAGAATGTTCATTACCATACGAATCGGTATACTTTCGTAGTTTGACGCTAATAGTCCCTGCGATCGAATAAACTCGTTTTCGACATACCAAACCATCCAAAACTTATTTCTAAGTTATGTAAAGGTTATTTAAGGTATGTTAAGCCTATGTGTGACACCTGTGCCTCTGCGACCATCAAACAAATACCAAACCAATGAAATATTGTATTTCATACTTGGGATTTGTATAAATATGTGTATCTTTTGCACATATCAATTCTTGTTCGATTTCAAGCTTTAAATCGCTGTCTCGAAGGTTATACGCGCACTGATGCATAAATATAACCAGTTTAATGCAACAAACACTCCGGAATAGTGAAATAGGCTTAACATACCTGAAATAACCTTTACATAACTTAGAAATAAGTTTTGGAGGGTTTGGTGTGGCGAAATCAAGTTTATTCGCTTACAGGGACTAATTTCGACAAATTGTGAAAGTATGCCGATTTGTACTGTAACGATCATTCCGTAACATGAAAATAAGTTAAACATACCCTACATATCCTTTACATAGCTTAGAAATAGGCTTTGAGGGGTTCGGTGTGCTAAAATAAACTTTTTGGTCATTCAGGGACTAAAAGCGTCAAAAAGTGCATAAGTTTGCATTTTCGCGCATATCTTACATTCTGAATACATTCGGACATCCAAAAATTTATGTAATCATTAAAATATTTTATTTTAGTAATTGGCATGATAAAATTCCATTCGTCGCGTAATTTGGATTGCTTTTTGCATTCGTTCGTGTTTCGTCGTAATTAACCGAACAACGCAACCGTACGACCAAACGAACCGACATCCGAGATATTTTTGAGCATGTTTCATGTTCCCTATACTTTAACTTCATTTTAGAACCATGAAATGGGATTAACGGGGCTTAAACGTTTCAAAAATGCATCAAAAACCATGTTTTGCACATTCAGGGACCAAAATTGACAATCTGCCAAAGTTATCTTAGGAAGGGACCATAATGGAAAATCTAAATTCCAGCTTGTTCCAGTTGTCCCCTCATTTTCACATGGTTTTAATGAAACTAGGGGCTCCCATGGTTTCACAAAACCATGGGCACATGTGTACGGGTGAGATCGAAGCTCGTTTTACGATGAACGATCTTACCGGTTTTGCAAAAACTATAAATACCCCATCCATCTCATTTTTGAAACTCACATTTGATCTGATATTTCTCTAAGTTGAGGTGCTTTCACTTCATACCTGAGAATAATCGGGTCAAACTTCCGTTCTTGAACCTTTTGTAAGTCCTCTTTCGTTCTTTTTCGCGTGAAAGTCAAACTGTGTTTGACTTTCTGCTTTGACCAGTTTATGGTCAACATGAAGTTCGTTTGAACTTCATAACGTGAGCGTAATCACGATGGTTTTAGTCTCTTGTGACTATACCTACTGATTACCACGTTATCTAGGCATAGTGGCGAGTCGTAGTTTCGGCCAAAATGCGTAATCTTGCGTATTTTGTAACCAAACTACTTTTAGGTATCAAAACCGTTTGTTTTAATACCAAACCTGTTTTCAAACCTTGTTAAGCATGTTTTATCATGTTTAGCTTGTCACTTTAGGTTTAGTGCTTATGTAGGGTCGTATGGTAAGCGGTCTAAACAACCACTTATACTTTCGAACCCGACCCGTTTGGTCGATCTTTAGGATCCGACCAAACACATTAGGTGACCATAGTTTCATAGGGAATAACCTTCCGAGGTTATACCTTATGGTCACGTCATTTAAGTAGTTTATAACGGGGCGGGTGTAATGATCGATGTCGAAAGGTCGGTCAAAAACAAGTTTAAAAATTGGTCCTAAGTACCTTTACTAGCAAGGGTAAGTACGGTCGTCTCCACAAGGAATATGTGGTTAGTGTTGATTATAGAAACCTAGATTAACTAAAACTAAGAAAAACTATTGCTTTGATTGCGTTTTGAGATTTTTGATCGAGAATAATTAAGAAAGTTATCAATTTTAAAGAAAAGCAACCCCCTCCGGATTTCTGGTTCAATGATTCACCCAAACCTGTTTAATTAGATAGATACCAAAAGGTCTTGTTAACGGTTTAGTTTGATTGATAATCAAAGACAAGTTTTTAATAATAACCTATGCAATTTAATTACCAAATCATAAGTGCCAAGAACCCACCCAATAACCAAACTACTCACGATGCAAGTAAACCGAATGCGAATGGTAAAAGATGAATAATTGCAACACTCACAATTCTTTTAAACAAAACTAAACCACAAGTATTCTTCAAGTTATGAAAAACAATCCAAAAAACTAAATAAACAAGGTTTGAGTTTCACATACATGAACCATCCACCCGGAGGTGGTCACAAAAGAATCTAGCCACTCATAGTCATGATTTGATCTTCTTGGTTGTCTTGGATGATTGATTGCATGAAAGATTGATGAAAATTGAGGTTGGGAACTCCAAAATTCGTCCTTGGGAAGTGGAAAATGGCTAGGGTTCGTGAATCTCTCGTTTAGGGTTGAAGATATCATAAAATAAAGTGAAATCCTGAATTTTCGCGTAACTATCTGCTGCCAGCGCAAGGTTGCGCCCCTCCTGGCACAAGGTTTCGCCCCTGACTTACCAGCACCTGTATTGCGTCCAAACTGACACCAGGTCGCGCCAAACTGGTTCCTTCTTGCGCCAAGTACTAGTTTCTCACCATTTTTCACATTGTTCAACTCCCAACTTGTGTGTAAGCTTCTAACCTTCATAAATCTTCCCGAAAACCTCCCGTTTAGCTTCAAAATCCATCCGTTAAGCTCTGGGCACCTACAAATAGAAACACACTCAAAGTAACCATGTTTTATGATAATAAACACTTAAATCCTTATATTTACACATGTTAAAACACGGTTATTTACCCTTCTATCACATCCCCACACTTCACATTTGCTTGCCCCCAAGCAAAGCTTTCTCACAACTATCCCACCAACATTAGCAATTACACTTCACTAATCATTACCAATTCTTGGTTCGGTCCAAAGTCATACCCCATTCACAGATCAGCATTAGATGTGTTAATTCAACAGGAAAACATGATACTACTTTTAAAACCGAATTTACCCAACTAAACATAACATGCTCCCGGTTTTTATTCTCATGCAACACACCCCTCACAGATTGTCACTCCCCTCGGTTTAATATCTGAACTAGTATGTAATGCACTAGTATTAATCACTCATCAACTGAATATGAAACTCTGTACTCATAAGCTTGTTTGACAATCACACCTCCACTGTACCACATAGACAATGCACATATCTAAAGGACTTACAGGTTTTGGGCTTAGGCTAAGGACAGGTAATTTTTCTCGATTTTGTAAGTAACTAATAAGAACAGAGAAAAACCAAACCGTAACGATCTTTATTCATACTAATCCTACTAACAAACAACTTTGGGTTATTTTCAACCCACAATTAAACACCACTAACATATATTTTTTCTCAGCCGCCTATCTTGGTCATTTGACCCATTTACTTGGCTGAACTTTTCTCTTTTTTTTTTTTTAGAACAATAATTAAGAACATTTTTTTTAGTAAAAATATATAAAAACAAACGTGTGTGCTCATATTTTCTTACTCGTTTGACCACTTATCCCACACTTACCCGTGCATTGTCCTCAATTGCACCTAAACCATACCTGGGATTTCACTAAATATCCCCACACTTGGGTAACTGCATCCGTGGAGATTAATACCTGCAAGACACACACGCAAGACAAAACAAAAAAAATACACTACTCTACATCCTCGGGCTGCCTCCCGAGAGCGCTAAGTTTATGAGTCTTCAGCCGGACTTCATACCTGAACATGGTTATTCCTCGTCATGGACCAGAGTGCTTAACATAAAGCTCTCCGACTGTTTGCTTGGTCCATTAATGTCATTCGCTTCCATATACGGTTTCAACCGATGTCCATTCACCACTTGCCTCAGGTGGTCATCAAAGTCTTCAATCTCAATGTCTCCATAATTACCAACCCGCGTAATGAGATACGGGCCCATCCATTTGCTTTTCAGTTTCCCAGGAAACAACTTCAATCTAGAATTGAACAACCACACTTTCTGACCAACCTCGAACTTCTGTAGCCGCAACTTAGCATCGTGAACCTTTTTCGTCTTGTCCTTATAAGCAGACGCGCATTCGTATGCTTCATCCCTTAACTCTTCTAATTCCCCTAACACCAACTTCCTCGTTTTACCTGCATTTTCATTATCCATGTTAACTTGTTTAATAGCCCATAAAGCACGATGAGTAAGTTCAGCAGGTAAATGACATCCTTTTCCATAAACCAACCGATAAGGTGTGGTACCAATAGGCGTTTTGTAAGCCGTACGATACGCCCACAAGGCGTCATCCAGTTTAGTGGACCAATCCTTACGGTCGGCTCGTACGGTTTTCTGTAAAATTTCTTTAATTTGCCTATTCGATACCTCAACTTGCCCACTCGTTTGTGGGTGATATGGTGTTGCAATTCGGTGATCTACGCCATATTGTTTAAGAAGTTTGCCAAAATAAAAGTTTTAAAAATGTGATCCCCCATCACTTATGATCACACGAGGGATTCCAAATCGTGAAAATATGTTGCTTCAGACAAACTTGCATACAACTTTATGGTCATTCGTCTTGGTGGCGATTGCTTCAATCCATTTAGATACATAATCTACCGCCACCAAGATGTATAAATTGCCAAATGAATTCGGGAATGGGCCCATGAAATCGATTCCCCATACATCAAATATATCAACTACTAAAATCGGTTGCATGGGCATCTCACTCCGTTTCGAAATACTACCCATCCTTTGGCATTTTACACAATTCTTAGCAAATTCAAAAGCATCTTTAAATATGGTGGGCCAATAAAGTCCACATGATAAAACTTTGTGACCCGTCTTTTGACCACTAAAATGGCCACCACATGCGGAGGCATGTAACATCTCCAAAACACAAGGAATTTCTTCATCCGGGATGCATCTTCGGATGATCTGGTCTGCTCCAACTTTGAAAAGATCTGGCTCTTCCCAAATGTAATGCTTCGCTTTAGCTAAAAATTGTTGTTTTTTCTTCCGTGTCCAATGTTCTGGAACATTACCTGTAGCTGCATAATTTGCAAAGTCAGCAAACCAAGGTTCAGTTGAAATAGCTAATAAATGCTCATCTGGAAACGTTTCTTTAATGTCGGCATCTGGTTCATCAATTTCATGAATCACTCGAGATAAGTGGTCCGCTACCACATTCTCGCTTCCCTTCTTATCACGTATTTCAAGGTCGAACTCCTGCAATAATAAAATCCATCTAATCAACCTTGGTTTAGCATCCTTCTTTTCCATGAAATACCTGACAGCACTATGATCAGAATAAATAATAACCTTGCTACCCCAAAGATAGGATCTAAACTTATCCAACGCATAAACAACCGCAAGCAACTCTTTCTCAGTAGTGGTGTAATTTAACTGAGCATCTGAAAGAGTCTTGCTTGCATAATAAATAGCTACGGGTTTCTTGTCAACCCGTTGTCCCAAAACCGCCCCAACCGCATAGTCACTCGCATCACACATGATTTCGAATGGGAGAGACCAGTCCGGTGATTGTAAAATTGGGGCTTCAATCAATTTTTGTTTTAAAGTATCAAACGCTTTTAAACATTTTTCATCAAAAACAAATGGAACATCTTTTAAAAGAAGGTTACATAGCGGTTTGGTGATAACTGAAAATCCTTTAATGAACCGTCTATAAAACCCGGCGTGTCCTAGAAAGGAACGAACGCCTTTAACATTAGTAGGTGGAGGTAAAGATGAAATTACTTTAATTTTAGCATGATCTACCTCAATCCCCTTACTTGAAATCACGTGTCCCAACACAACTCCCTCTTGAACCATAAAATGGCTCTTCTCCCAACTTAGTACCAAATTTGTTTCGACACATCTTTTTAAAACTCTTGTTAATTGATCTAAACATGACTCAAATGATGTACCGAATATGGAAAAATCATCCATAAAAATCTCCAAAGACTCCCCGACCATATCTGAGAAGATACTCATCATGCACCTTTGGAAGGTGGCCGAGGCATTACACAATCCAAATGGCATTCGCCTAAATGCGAAAGTGCCATATGGACATGTAAAAGTGGTCTTTTGTTGATCATCTGGATGTATAGCTATTTGATTGTAACCTGAATACCCGTCTAGAAAACAATAAAACTTCTGACCTGCGAGTTTCTCTACAATCTGATCAACAAAAGGCAATGGAAAGTGATCTTTGGAAGTTGCAGCATTCAACTTCCTGTAATCTATGCAAATACGCCACCCGGTTACCGGCCGAGTGGCAATTTCTTCACCTGATTCACCTTTGATAATCTGAATCCCTGCCTTCTTTGGTACCGTCTGAGTCGGGCTTACCCAAGTGCTGTCAGAGATGGGGTAAACGATTTCCGCATCCAGCCACTTCAGAACTTCCTTCTTCACCACTTCCCGCATATTCGGGTTCAATCTTCTTTGAGCATCCCTAGCTGGCTTGGCTCCTTCTTCAGTGATGATCTTGTGCATCACAATGGATGGGCTAATTCCCTTTAAATCTGCGATTGTCCATCCAATAGCCGCCCTATGTTCCATGAGAACTTCCATCAACGCCTTTTCTTGAGCTTCCGTCAAATTAGACGCAATGATCATCGGAAGGGTGTCATTGTCTCCCACAAATGCATACTTCAAATGCTTCGGTAACTCCTTCAGTTCAAATTGAGGAGGTGATTCCAATGATGGCTTAAGGTGAGAGTCAATATGTTCGGGTAAACTTTCTACTTGGTGGGTCCAGGTGGGTTTTCCTTCCTTTATAGCCATTACCTCCAACTCTTTTTTTAGCTTTTCCAACTCTTCATGCATCTCAAAATCAACCCTGTCACAAATAGCATACGTCTCTGTGGTGCTTTCCTCATTAACATGAGGTTGGCACCCGTCAATAATGTCCGCCAAAAAGCATTCATCATTGACCAGAGAATGAGATGTATTGGAAAAGACATTTAAACGCACCTTCCTATTACCAAACGTCATGTCAACTGTCCCGTTTCTACAGTCTATTAAAGCATTTGCAGTTGCTAAAAACGGTCTACCAAGTATGACATTAGGTTGTTTAGTTTTGTCAATTGACACATAGTCTAAAACCAAGAAATCAACTGGATAGTAAAAATCTTCAACCTTGACAATGACGTCATACACAATCCCCCGAGGTAGTTTTAAGGTCAAATCGGCCAACACCACGGTGGTGTCGGCTTTTTGTAAAGGTCCGAAATCATATTGGTCGTATAAACTACCCGGTAAGATACTAACTCTTGCTCCCAAATCCAGTAATGCTCGACTCATCTTAAATTCACCCACTTGAATGGGAATCAAAGGAGCACCTGGATCTCGGAGTTTTGGAGGTAGGGCACCCGACAGAACGACACTAACATTTTCTGTTAAATCAATTTTCTTTGGAAATTTGTTGTGTCGTTTTTGGGTGCAGAGATCCTTCAGATATTTAGCATAAGCCGGAACCTGTTTAATGGCTTCTAATAAGGGGATATTGATTTTCACTTGTTTAAAAATTTCCCAAACTTCTTCCTGTTGTGGGCCCCTTTTTCCTGTTTTGCCGGTTTTTGTTTCAGGATTTTCCAATGCCTTAGGAAACGGTATGGTATTACCCTCCACACCCTTTTCCTTTGGTTTGGACAAGTCATTCTCTATTACCCTATTGTTAGATTCTTGAAAAGATATTTTTTTTGATTCCTTAGGGTTTACAGGTTCAGACTCAAGCTCATTATCCTCATTTTCATCCCAATCCTCCACCACACCCTCAACAAATTGTGTTGGAGTACCAACCTTATTATCATACACTTTACCAGAACGAAGTACACTTACCTGGTTTACACGTGCATTCTTGGTAGCTGAACTGTTGCTCTGATGTTGTGGGTTGACCGTGGTGGTACTTGGCAGCTTTCCGGGGTCTCTTCTCAACTGGGCTATATCCTCTGCTAATTGCCCCAATTGCTTCTGCATTGCTACCGATGTCTTATCTCTAACCTCATTATCCTTCTGAATATCTTTCATAAATGACATGATTGCATCTAGTTTCGAATCACTCGAGTCGCCTCCACCACCTGAAGAATTACCTTGCTGGTTACCTTGATTCCTCCAACTCCCTTGATAATTGCTTTGATTTTGCTGTTGGTTATTGGCTTGAGGCCCTTGATTGCATTGGGCTCGATTCTGGTAACCTCCTTGTTGGTAATTTCCTTGCCGATTCTGATACTGTTGACCTCCTTGGTTAGGTACCTGAAAATTGGGGTTCAACTGATTAGTAGAATTACCGTAACTAAAATTGGGGTGGTTTCGCAAACCTGGATGATATGTATTCGATTTCATATCATATTGCTTTCGTTCACCATAGATTTGACTCACTTCAACGGTCTGACCACCTAACACAACACATTCTCCGAATTGATGCCCTAACTCTCCACATTCAGTGCACACCAAAAACGTATTGGCGGTTTTAACTTCACCCCCTTTTCCAAAATTCATTTGAGCTACCTGACGCTCAAGCAACAAGTTTTGATGCCTCAACTTCTCGACCCGTTCCTCAGCTTCATAATCAACCGACTCCGCTGAACTCGATCTTGCCCTCCTGCTAGATTGTGCCTGTCTCTTCGAAGTGGCACTTTGTCTCTCCAAGTATGCCCAATCTGCAGCCTCGGTGTTCGTGAGGAACGTACCATTGCTGATGGCGATAAGATCTCTTACATCATCGGGAAGTAGCCCATCATAAAACGCCTTAATTAATTCCCGTGTCTGAATTTCATGATGTGGGCATTTCCTAAGCAACTCCTTAAACCTTGTGAACGCCTCATGGAACGCTTCACCTGAATGTTGCTGGAAAGCTCTGATTGCATCCCGAGCTTCACTGGTTCTGTTCATTGTGTAATACTCCTCCAAAAATACCTGTTGCATCTCTTGCCAAGTGTAGATACTCTCCGGAGGTAATGTTGCGAACCATTGGTGTGCCTTGTCTTTCAGGGTAAATTGAAACAACATTAGCTTCACCTCATCCTCTGTGAAACCCGAACCTCCTATAGTTTAGCAAATTGAATCAAAACTTGCAATGTGCAAGTATGGCTCTTCGGTTCTTTTTCCATAAAATTCCGGCAAATGACCTAAGTATTGAGGCCTCACCTCGAAGGGTCGATTATTATTCCCCACCGGTGTAACTATAGCTGATGAGTTGGGTACTACAACGGGTCGACAATGACCTTCAACAGCTTGAATTGGTGCCCCTTGAATGACTTGTGGGACACCATCCACAAACTGTATCTGCTCGCCCCTAAACCGATTATTAGCTCTTCCCGCATTAAACTGCGGGACTCCATTATGAACTTGATTTTGTGGGATCGGGCGCGGGATGGGATTTCTTTGATTGACCTGTTGTTGTACTGGGTGTCCTAGATTAACATTATACCCTTCGTCGTATCCGTAATCTGCGTATCTCCCGTCATACTGATTTTGATAATCATCATCTTCCCAACCGGATTCCCAAGTATGCACGCTGCCTTCTATGTGTTGGAAACCCTCATCATACCCGTGTTGATGTTGTGGTTGGTTAAGACGAATGATGTCCCCATGTCGGAGATTTAGATTTGTCGGTTGGTTTTGTGGGCCTGGGTTGAATTGTGGAAATGGTTGTGGTGGTGGTTGATTCTGGTTTTGGTTATTGGGCTGGTTTTGATTTTGGTTTTGGTTTTGGTTTTCAGGGATTGGTGGATCTGGAATGGGTGGCATTGGTTCGTTCTGAGCTTGGTTTTATGGTTCTTGATCAGCCATCTCGTTAGCTGCTTGTTCAAAGTCTTGAGCAACTGTTGATGACTGAGCTCTAGCTTTTACTGCTGAACGTAGAAGAACGAGATTCTGTCGAGCAGTCTTTTCGATTTCTGGATCAAACAAAAGCGGTGATGACTTCTTTGAAAACCTGGTATGCATGCAACACGAGAATCACCTGCACACAGACAAACAAGAAACCAAGCGTAATAGAGCACGAAACAAATAAAAGACAAACAAAAGGAAATATTTTTGGATTTTTGGTTTTTCTAATTTTTAGGTTTTTTGATTTTTTTTAATAAAAACAACTAACTAACACTAAGCGCACCGATTCCCCGGCAACGGCTCCATTTTGATCGATGTCGAAAGGTCGGTCAAAAACAAGTTTAAAAATTGGTCCTAAGTACCTTTACTAGCAAGGGTAATTAGGGTCGTCTCCACAGGGAATATGTGGTTAGTGTTGATTGTAGAAACCTAGATTAACTAAAACTAAGAAAAACTATTGCTTTGATTGCGTTTTGAGATTTTTGATCGAGAATAATTAAGAAAGTTATCAATTTTAAAGAAAAGCAACCCCCTCCGGATTTCCGGTTCAATGATTCACCCAAACCTGTTTAATTAGATAGATACCAAAAGGTCTTGTTAACGGTTTAGTTTGATTGATAATCAAAGACAAGTTTTTAATAATAACCTATGCAATTTAATTACCAAATCATAAGTGCCAAGAACCCACCCAATAACCAAACTACTCACGATGCAAGTAAACCGAATGCGAATGGTAAAAGATGAATAATTGCAACACTCACAATTCTTTTAAACAAAACTAAACCACAAGTATTCTTCAAGTTATGAAAAACAATCCAAAAAACTAAATAAACAAGGTTTGAGTTTCACATACATGAACCATCCACCCGGAGGTGGTCACAAAAGAATCTAGCCACTCATAGTCATGATTTGATCTTCTTGGTTGTCTTGGATGATTGATTGCATGAAAGATTGATGAAAATTGAGGTTGGGAACTCCAAAATTCGTCCTTGGGAAGTGGAAAACGGCTAGGGTTCGTGAATCTCTCGTTTAGGGTTGAAGATATCATAAAATAAAGTGAAATCCTGAATTTTCGCGTAACTATCTGCTGCCAGCGCAAGGTTGCGCCCCTCCTGGCACAAGGTTGCGCCCCTGACTTACCAGCACCTGTATTGCGTCCAAACTGACACCAGGTCGCGCCAAACTGGTTCCTTCTTGCGCCAAGTACTAGTTTCTCACCATTTTTGACATTGTTCAACTCCCAACTTGTGTGTAAGCTTCTAACCTTCATAAATCTTCCCGAAAACCTCCCGTTTAGCTTCAAAATCCATCCGTTAAGCTCTGGGCACCTACAAATAGAAACACACTCAAAGTAACCATGTTTTATGATAATAAACACTTAAATCCTTATATTTACACATGTTAAAACACGGTTATTTACCCTTTTATCATGTAATGTATTAAAAGCATGGTGGATATGCCGCTGGTACTTCCTATATATAAGTGCTTTTAACACATTATATATCGTTGCGTTATCTAGATCACTTGGGTAAACGATTTCGAAACAATGTCACACAAGGATGTTTTCTAAATAATATAAACCATACGAGTTTTATTAACGAGTTTTTATGAGATATTTTACAATTTGATTTAATAAAACAAATGTTTTGGAGTTAAGAATCATGGCTACGAGATTTTGCAAATTATAACCAACTTGATTTGAGTTGGTTAATTATGTCGCAATATTATACTTTTCAAAACAAGGTTTTTAAATAAGTATTGCAACATGTAAAACGAGCCATGAAATTGACACTCATATAAAACCTATGTACTCGCCGGCATTTTCATGCTGACATATTTTCACGTGTGTTTCAGGTACCATGGTTGATGATGTTTGATGATGATTTTTGTGTACGCTAACATAGGAATGGACGAGGCCTTAGTGACTTAATAACAATGAAAGTCTATTTGTTCTTGTTTTGTTTCTAATTCCAATGTAATGTAATACGTGTAATTTAATAAAACAAAACTGTTTAATCCATGGTTGTGAAACAATGATTCTGTTACAACACTCCCCGACGTTTCCACCACGTTTTGTTGTTTTACGTGGTCGGGGTGTGACAGAAAAGTTGGTATCAGAGCCAATGGTTATAGGGAATTAGGTTATTAGTAATGCTTTGACCTAGACTATAACCTTCCTAGGACCCTAACGCGAGTTTACTTGCGTTTAGTCATAAAATAATACCGTTCCTATCTTTAGGCAGCAACCACAATAAGAACACAAAATTCGAATATGCTTTGAAAAATAATCATCTGTTCTAGGATGATTTATTATAAGGTTACGAACCTTCAAAGTTTTCAAATTCTCATCAAAGTTTGGGGCTACATAATGTGAACACGTGCAAACTGGAAGGGTGGGTTCCTGTACCCTGAGCTTTCTGTCTAAGGCTAGAGTGTTCGTACAAATCCGAAATATCGGACCGGTCACTCTTACCTGGGAACTCTTGGGGTGAGTGTCCATTATAGGCGAGCATGTCTTCGCGATACATTATGAGGACCTATTTGCTTTGATTCAGCCTTTGTGTGTAGTTTGTTTGCTTCGTGGTTCAAACAAATGACCATCACCCATGCTTTTGGTCGGTAATTGTAACATCCTATTCTTACCCAATGCCATTTCATTTGTTTTCTCTCTTGTTTCCCCTTTTTAGA